>JAFMOC010000061.1:1892500-1975000 GCA_019802505.1 Corydoras sp. C115
ACACATTTCCTTGAACATGGTCTGTTTGCCCCTCTTGTAGGTGACCCCGGACTTCCTGTCTGGAGATCAGAGGAAGCAGAGGAGCTGGAGCAGCACCACCTCCCCTGCACACCCTGGCTGCTGCTACGGGGAGGACAGCATTTACCCCATGCCTCACGTGACCTCCATCACAGAAGACGAGGTGACGTGCAGGAAGAAGAGCAGCAGAAATTCAGCCCCGCCCGATTTCTACCTGGACCCTTTAAACGAGCACGCCACCGTGCCGCGAGCTCGCACCTCTGTCTCGGCAGAACATCAGACTCGCTTCATGTCCTCCGACTCGGGAGCCGAGAGCAGCCCGGCCAAAATGGTGCCCCCCACCCCGTCCCGCTCTGAACGGAGGGGCAGTGACCTGATGAAGAGGGCGGTGGCATTCTTGAGGCGCTCGGGCCGCAGCAGCAGCGTCCAGAGCTCGGATTCTCCGAGCAGGCATGGCGGAACCTACGGCTCCTACATCAGCAGCGACAACGACTCTGAAATGGAGGACTTGGACGTTAAGAAGGAGCTGCAGAGGCTGAGAGAGAAGTGAGTGTGTATCATCTGTATCACCTTTAATCCTTTAATAGCGACGTGGGGGGTTCCCCATGCCCATCCGAGGAGAACGTTAAGGGCGCTGGGCAGATACACCCAGGACAGAATGCCAATCTATCACTGGACACACTCACTCACACATACACACTTTATATGGGGCAATTTAGAACTACCATCCATCCATCCATCCATTATCTTCTGCTTTATCGTTTATTAGGGTCGGGGGGGTTCCCCATGCCCATCCGTGGAGAACGTTAAGGCGCTAGGCAGATACACCTAGGACAGGATGCCAATCTATCACAGGGCACACACTCACTCACACAAACACACTCTATAAAGGGGCATTTTAGAACTGCCATCCATCCATCCATTATCTTCCGCTTTATCCTCTATTAGGGTCGCTGGGGGGGTTCCACATGCCCAACCAGGGGAGAACGTTTCAGGCGCTGGGCAGATACACCCAGGACAGGACACCAATCTATCACTGGACACACTCACACACACACACAAAATGTAAGGGGCAATTTAGAGCAGCCATACATTTATTATTTTCCGCTTAGTCCTATATTAGCAGCAGGAGGCTTAGTGGTTAGCATGTTCTCCTCTCAGCACTAGGGATTCCCGGTTCGAATCCCAATCTGGGTGGAGTTTCCATGTTCTCCTTGTGTCTGCGTGGGTTTCCTCCGGGTTCTCCGGTTTCCTCCCACAGTCCAAAAACATGGATGAAGGTCAATTGAATTCTCCATATTGCCCCATATAGAGTGTGTTTGTGTGAGTGAGTGTGTGCCTAGCGATAGATTGGCACCCTGTCCTGGGTGTATCTGCCCAGCGCCCGAAACATTCTCCCCTGGATGGGCATGGGGAACCCCCCCACGACTCTAAGATTAGCCCATCGAGGGGAGAACATTTCAACCGCTGGGCAGATACACAATCCATCCCTGGACACACACACACTGTATGGCCATTTTAAAGCTCCCATTCACCTTGAATCCATGTTTTTGGACTATGGGAGGAAACCAGAGAACCCAGGCGAAACCCACACAGACACGGGGAGAACATGGAAACTCCACCCAGATTGGGATTCGAACCGGGAATCCCAAACGCTGAGAGGAGAACATGCTAACCACCTGTATAATGTTTTATCTGTTATTAATACGGTGTGTGGCGTGGTTGCCCTCCTCTAGGCATATACAGGAGATTTCAGAGCTGCAGGCTCATCAGCGTGGTGAAATCGAGTTGCTCTATCGACGTCTCGGGAAGGCACCTCCTCCGGGGCTCGGCCTGACCTCCACAGTGCCCCCTGCTGGAAGAAGACGCAAAGCCAGCAAGCACAAACTCCGAGCTGGCAAGCTGCTCAGCCCGCTGGTGCAGCAGTTCAAAGGAGTCGCAAAAATGAGCGACGCCAATAAAACCAGCGATGCAGCCAAACACGGTGAGTCTGATATTAAAAAGTGTTTCTCAAATCAAATTTACACTAAATATAATATTTAATACAGAGAACAGGTTCCGGGGACATTCCCACTTACATGTTATTTCTTGTTTCATTGCTGAAAGATATCATCCATCCATCCATTATCTTCCGCTTTGTCCTCTACTAGGGTCGGGGGGGGGGTTCTCCATGCCCATCCAGGGCAGAACGTCTCAGGCACTGGGCAGCTACACCCAGGACAAGACACCAATCTTTCGCTGGACACACACTCACTCACAGACACACTCTATATGGGGTAATTTGGAGAATTCAATTGACCTTGATCCATGTTTTTGGACTGTGGGAGGAAACCGGAGAACCCGGAGGAAACCCACCCAGATTGGGATTCGAACCGGGAATCCCTAGTAACCCATAGGACTCTATGGGTTATCTATAGGACTCTATGGGTTATGGGTTATCTATAGGACTCTATGGGTTATCTATAGGACTCTATGGGTTATTGGTTATCTATAGGGCTCTATGGGTTATTGGTTATCTATAGGACTATGGGTTATGGGTTATCTATAGGACTCTATGGGTTATCTATAGGCCTCTATGGGTTATGGGTTATCTATAGGACTCTATGGGTTATGGGTTATCTATAGGACTCTATGGGTTATCTATAGGACTCTATGGGTTATGGGTTATCTATAGGACTCTATGGGTTATCTATAGGTCTCTGTGGGTTATGGGTTATCTATAGGACTCTATGCATTATCTATGGGACTCTATGGGTTATCTATAGGACTCTATAGGTTATGGGTTATCTATAGGACTCTATGGGTTATCTATAGGACTTTATGGGTTATCTAGGAAATAAATAAGTCTTGTAATTTTATGGCCCAGTGGTTTTTATGTTGCAGGTTTTAATTTCCATTTTTGTGTTTAGTTCATTTTTATAACTCTCTCTCTCTCTCTCTCTCTCTCTCTCTCTCTCTCTCTCTCTCTCTCTCTCTCTCTCTCCATAAGGTGAACATGCAGTGAGCATAAACGGCTCTCCAGCCAGAGCCTCAGACATGGGTGATGGAAGGTCTCGCTCGGGGACAGGCCCTCTTCCCAGCTCGATATCAGAACCCGTACAAACGCAGCAACCCTGCTCCCTTAAAGCCTCCATGTCCACAGATAACATTTGTTCTGGAATGCAAGGAGAGGGGGCAGGAGTGTGCACTCGTCCTGGACAGGGTGAGGACGGGCTTTTATAATCTACAGTAAAATGCATGCACACGTAAACATTTTAGCACCGACACCACCCTGACAAGCTTAATTAATTAGGCCTTAATTGATGGAAAGGGGCTCCTGCTGTGGGAAAGTTTGTGGGATTCTAGCTGCTGCAATCTATCACTGAGAATCACACTCACTCACACAGACTCACACTCTATATGGGGCAATTTGGAGAATTCAATTCACCTTGATCCATGTTTTTGGACTGTGGGAGGAAACATCAATATGTCCTGATTATCTCGTGTGGTGGGATGGTAGGAACATCCTCCCATCTCATCCTCCCGTCTCTCTGGTCTACAGGCTGGTCTCCCTACCACCAGACACCTGAAAAGGTCGCCCACAAGTCCAGCAGTAAATCCCGTGCCAGATTCCTGAGTGGACCAGTTTCTCTCTCCATCTGTCTGTATCTCAAAAATTCAATAATTCATTGTCCTGTTATATTTTATTTTAATTTTAATAATGCTTTATGTTGTTGGAATGCATGCCTATGCCCGCTATTGTTACTACCCACTATCAGCCGATGCCACGGCGAGAGGACAGAATCCAGACTGTTGAAGGTTTAAGAGTAGTTTTTAATGCAGAAGACACAGGGTGAATCACAGCCATAGCAAAAGACAGGACACGACCATAACTCAAAACAATGTTCCAACAGGGATTATTGGGAAAGGCTGGGTATTTAAACATATAGCAAAGTCACATGATCGGGAAAACACAGCTGAACCAGATTAAAAGTTTTACCAGGACACAAGAACTGAAAATTACACAGAGAACAAACACACCTGCAACAGATCAACAATAAGGACAAACAGGGTCCAATAGGGGTGGCTGATGATCCCGAAGAGCTGGCAGTACCACTAGCGACCAATAGATCGTGCTTATGTGACAACTATATTTATATCTGTGTACACATCTTCTTTTGGGCTACTTGACCTTTTAGAGTACTAGACTTATGTTAAAATATTAACGCACATATTTGGACCTTTGAAATGAGATATCATAGCAATCTACACAGTCCTGACCTAAATGCCTTTGAATTTTGAGATATAGGGATTGCTATCTTACCTCCTTTAAAGAGCAACACTGATTGTGAATATATATCTCGCCTGATGGGCGTGGCCCTCTTAAATCCAGGTGTCTTCAGGTATATTTCTGTTGTATTGCTTATCTTGGCCAGGTAGCTGCACAGCCTTACAACCTGAAAGTCCCCGGTTCTAAAATGACGATGGTCAATGTCTTCAAGCCACTGGTAATACAGGCTTTCTGTTAAGGTAGCCTTGCTGAAGGTTCCTGGTTCGATTTGGTCCCACCAGGTAGCTGCACAGTGACCTGGTAGGCATCCAACACCAAATGTCCCAAGGCGCTGTGTCCCTTGGTGGGATCGGGAATCGAACCAAGACCTTTAGGTCACAAGGCTGGTTCCTTAACCACAAGCCTACGAGAGCCACTGGATTTTAATCCATCTCATGGCATGTTTTTGGGCTCTCGTAATTTTAGGACTAGGTGCAAGGCTGTGGGATCGGGATTCGGAACTAGGCACAAGGCTGTAACCACAAACCTTCAAGAGCTCATATTAGATTTTGAATCCAGTCCTCAGTGGCTTGGTAATTTTGGGTTCCATTGACCATCATTTTTATTTTGTCCCACCAATTACTATAGCTGAAGTGACCTTGTGTGAGGCATCCAACACCAAATGTCCCAAGGCGCTGTGTCCAAGGGGTCCCTTGGTGGGATCGGGAATCGAACCAAGAACCTTCAGGTCACAAGGCTGGTTCCTTAACCACAAACCTCGTATTAGATCTCGTATTAGATTTTGAATCCAGTCCTCAGTGGCTTGATGTTTTTGGTTTCCATTGACCATCGTAATTTTAGAACCGGGGACTTTTAGGTCGCAAGGCTGTGGGATCGGGATTCGAACCAAGAACCTTCAGGTCACAAGGCTGGTTCCTTAACCACAAGCCTCGTATTAGATCTCGTATTAGATTTTGAATCTAGTCCTCTGACCATCGTATTTTACCGGGGAATTTCAGGTTGCAAGGCTGTTCGGGAATCCAGAACCTCAGGTCACAAGGCTTGGTGATTTTGAATCCAGTCCTCAGTGGCTTGGTGATTTTGGTTTCCATTGACCATTATTCTTATTTTGTCCCACCAATTACTATAGCTGAAGTGACCTTGGGTGAGGCATCCAACACCAAATGTCCCAAGGCGCTGTGTCCAAGGGGTCCCTTGCTGGGATCGGGAATTGAACCAAGAACCTTCAGGTCACAAGGCTGGTTCCTTAACCACAAGCCTACGAGATCTCGTATTAGATTTTGAATTCAGTCCTCAGTGGCTTGATGTTTTTGGTTTCCATTGACCATCGTAATTTTAGAACCGGGGACTTTTAGGTCGCAAGGCTGTGGGATTCGAACCAAGAACCTTCAGGTCACAAGGCTGGTTCCTTAACCACAAACCTTCAAGAGCTCATATTAGATTTTGAATCCAGTCCTCAGTGGCTTGGTGATTTTGGTTTCCATTGACCATCATTTTTATTTTGTTCCTAATAAATGACACGATTAATATTTGTTGTTTTTATATACAATTTTCATTTCTTTTTAAACAATAATGCTTATTTTCATCCAGTAGGGTCAACACTGAAAAAACTGTGTCTGGGTAAAGATCGTGTTAACAGTGAGTTAAAGTGCTTACACTGCAAATACTCTGTCTATTGAATTTATATTATGACTTTAATCAAACCACCCATTTACTCAGGGCCCACAGGCGCTTCAGCAGCATCCAATCAGCCACAGATGCCCCCTGTTTCAACCCCATCACCACGTCACCCAGTGGTCAGCCTGAGTCAAGCACAGAGCAACAACAGCAACAATAACAGCGACTTCACACAGGAGCTTCAGAGACTGGTGGGCATGTGGAGCCCCGAACAACCCCGGTCCTTTATTTACTCCTACAGACTCAGAGCACAAAGAACCTCCAGAACCAGAACCAGGAGTGCAGAAGGGGTAAGAACCACGGGATTTTACAAGAACCAACCCTTTCAAGCACTTTAGTATACTTATAAGACTTTTATTGCTCTGGAAGAACATTTATTTCTTTGGTATCTGTATGTGTCACTGATTGTAGACAGCGCCCTCTGTTAGATTGACAGACCGTAAACATATTGTGGAGACCAGTGTCATAATGCTTTACAAAGCATTTATAATGCATTATAACACTTGCCATAAGTCTCTGTACATTTTATTTATGTACAAAGATGTTTATAACTACACTTATGAAGTGTTCTAACAATATCACACAAGGCTCTATAACATAATGCAAATTGTGTATTTTAACCGTATTGTGGAGACCAGTGTCATAATGCTTTATGATGCTTGTGGTGTTAAATGAATGCCTTCCCAGAAAATGACTGAAATTATAAGTGCTTAAAAAAGTTTATAAAAGCTAATTTTATAATGTGTTATGTCAATTTGTGTTATTGAAGCCTTATGTCAAATTGTTATAACACTTTATAAGTGTGATTTAAAAAAAAAAAGGGGGGGGGGGGGGGGGGGGCGCTGCATCAAATCACAATCAGGTTTGATGAATCTACATATAGTTGGTTTTCTAACAAATATGTACATTAACATATTTTGACAAATGTTGCACAACATTTATCCTCATAAATCTGTATGAATGCACTTATAATGCATTATATCCTCATAAAGCTGTATGAATGCACTTATAATGAATTATATCCTCATAAAGCTGTATGAATGCACTTATAATGCATTATATCCTCATAAAGCAGTATGAATGCACTTATAATGCATTATATCATCATAAAACTGTATGAATGCACTTATAATGCATTATATCCTCATAAAGCTGTATGAATACACTTGTAATGAATTATATCCTCATAAAGCTGTATGAATGCACTTATAATTAAGTATATCCTCATAAATCTGTATGAATACACTTATAATTAATTATATCCTCATAAAACTGTATGAATGCACTTATAATGCATTATATCCTCATAAAGCTGTATGAATGCACTTATAATGAATTATATCCTCATAAATCTGTATGAATACACA
This sequence comes from Corydoras sp. C115, assembly GCA_019802505.1. Lineage (NCBI taxonomy): Eukaryota > Metazoa > Chordata > Actinopteri > Siluriformes > Callichthyidae > Corydoras > Corydoras sp. C115. Next base: position 1,899,833 of record JAFMOC010000061.1, read on the forward strand.
TATAATGAAGTATATCCTCATAAATCTGTATGAATGCACTTATAATGAATTATATCCTCATAAAGCTGTATGAATGCACTTATAATGCATTATATCCTCATAAAGCTGTATGAATGCACTTATAATGAATTATATCCTCATAAATCTGTATGAATGCACTTATAATGCATTATATCCTCATAAAGCTGTATGATTGCACTTATAATGCATTATATCCTCATAAAGCTGTATGAATGCACTTATAATGAATTATATCCTCATAAAGCTATATGAATGCAATTATAATGTATTATATCCTCATAAAGCTGTATGAATGCACTTATAATGAATTATATCCTCATGAAGCTGTATGAATGCACTTATAATGCATTATATCCTCATAAAGCTGTATGAATGCACTTATAATGCATTATATCCTCATAAAGCTGTATGAATGCACTTATAATGAATTATATCCTCATAAAGCTGTATGAATGCACTTATAATGAATTATATCCTCATAAAGCTGTATGAATGCACTTATAATGCATTATATACTCATAAAGCTGTATGAATGCACTTATAATGCATTATATCCTCATAAAGCTGTATGAATGCACTTATAATGCATTATATCCTCATAAAGCTGTATGGATGCACTTATAATGCATTATATCCTCATAAAGCTGTATGAATGCACTTATAATGCATTATGAATACAGGATTCATAGAAAGTGTTACCGCACATTTAAATTTTATGATGAAGAAACAATATAGTGTGCAGCCCTGATGTTACACATTACTGTTTGTTACTTAGTACATCTTCAGAGTCTCTGTATTCTGGTCTCTTCAGGTGTTGCCAGGCTCGGCCTCAGTGACCACATCCTCCCTGCTGTCCCTCTCATGGCCCAGGATTAACTCTCATCCCTCCACTGTGATGCCGGAGCCCCTGCTGGCTTTGGATGGCTTTTTGATGCAGGGCAATCATTTTGGAAATTGCTTTGGGGCTCCCCTGTACATCACCCACTGGCCTGAACTGAGCACGGCTCTGGATCAGGGAGTGTTCACGGTCTCCACGGTGTCTTCCCCCTGGACCACGGAGTCTCCTCCCAGAGTGGTAGACCATGTAGCGCTTAAGAAACTGTAGCCTTAAGATGAATGGTTCTGTATGAGCTGTCCCAGACGTGCACTGTATTCAAAAGCAAATGTAAATATCAAAGCTGGTCATATTTTCAGATATTAGCAATGTAGCATAAACCAATCCTGAATTACTGGCACTTTGGTAAAATGGATATAACAATAAATTCCATAAAATAGAGAACAATAGGGTTAAAAACATATTTTAGTGGTTCCCTTTATTATTTTCTTGGATTTGTACACAAATCCGGTTTTCATAATTTATGTATGCATTATAAATCCATTCATAAAGCTGTATAACACTCGTCATAAGCCTCTGTTTATGCAATAACACTCATATGCTATAAGACTTTATAACGTAATGACATGTAAATAAATTAAAATGTAAATATTTCAACTGTTCATTTAATTATAGGAGATATAAGAGACATGAAGCTTTATATCGTTTGTGTTAATTGAAGGCCCCCCCCTGAAAATATCTTTATTAGTGCTTATAAACCTTTCTGAAAGCTTATAAGCTCTATTTACAGCCAGTTAAATGTTATAGGAGAGGGCAGCATAATTATAACACATAATGACTTATGAAAGGTTATAAATGCTTTTTTCCGAGTGTATCTATAGTGAGATCATCTTGTATTAAGTTTGTATTATGATGCATTACGCCAGTTGACGTTAGGAATCCTTATATTGTATTATAACACATTGTGACTGTGAATATAAACATCTGTGTATATTAACAGAGGCTTATGATAAATGTTATTATAGCATTCTAAATACATTTAAAAGCTTCAACAATCCACTTATAATGCATTATGTCAATTTGTGTTATGAATCCCTTTAAATAATTTGAAATGCTTTATAATGTGAGCATTACGAGGACAAGAATCTGAAAAAATGTTGAAGTATAATTTTTTTTATATGCGTTATTAACAGTTATAACGCTTCCAAAAGTTCCCTTTCAGGTTAAAAATTGCAGATTAAAAATTGTTTGTAGATTTAAAAACATTTAAAAACCTAAGTGCACTTTAAAAATCTAATCGATAGATAGATAGATGGATAGAAGGCTTTATTGTCATTGTACATGATGCAACGAAATTCCGAGTGGTACCTCTTAACGGCCGAGAACAAACGACAGAGAACATGTATCCATAAAAACATTCAATTAGTTTGTAAAGTGTATAAAATAAGAATATTATAATATATAATATATGAAATAGGGCGGCACAGTTGCTTAGTGTTTAGCATGTTCTCCTCTCAGCACTAGGGATTCCCGGTTCAAATCCCAATCTGGGTGGAGTTTCCATGTTCTCCCCGTGTCTGTGTAGGTTTCCTCCGGGTTCTCTGGTTTCCTCCCACAGTCCAAAAACATGGATCAAGTCAATTGAATTCTCCAAATGGCCCCATATAGAGTGTGTCTGTGTGAGTGAGTGTGTGTCCAGTGATAGATTGGCGCCCTGTCCTGGGTGTATTTGCCCAGCGCCTGAAACGTTCTCCCCTGGATGGGCATGGGGAACTCCACCGCGACCCTAATAGACGATAAAGCGGAAGATAATGAATGAATATATATATATATATATATATATATATATATATATATATATATATATATATATATATATATACAAACATATACATACATTACACACATAAATACATACATACATAGATACGCATATAAACACACACACATATATAATGATTCTCTCACAGTAATATAGATTGTTGGATTCATCATACAGGGAGTGTGTAGTTGTCTGTAAAGGTTTATCGCAGGAATTACAAAACAAACCTTGTTTCTGAAAAGGTTAATAAATACAAGAATCTGTTATCTGTGATAAAAGTACAACAAAAATGATTACTAATCTTCAAACAGAGGCTTATTTACAAAAGTTACATCATCTTTGGAACTGAAGATACTAATTTGCAAGTCAAGCACAAACGCTCTGAGTCAATACGGCCTCACTGTTATTACACGTGAGGAGTGTGACCTGCCATTGTCCTGATGAGGGCGCTATAGACATGTTTGTTGGCAGGTGCCTCCCACAGTTCAAAAACATGGATCGAGGTCAATTGAATTCTCCAAATTGCCCTTTTCTCCAAAAATACATTTTGGGTATTTATACACTTTCTATGAACCCAGTATTCATAATGCATTATGAACACATTCCATACACAGAGCATTAATAAATCATTTATAACGCTTGTCATAATCCTCATCAAGCGTCAACAATATGACATTAAAGCTTTATAACACATAGTGACATAATGCATTACAAATAAAACTTTTTATTTTTTTTCTTACTTAATACAAATTTCACTTTATTTAAAGTCTGTAAAAAGCATTTATAACCTGTTATAAGTCATTATGTACTAATATCGATGCAGGCTCCTTCCTAGAGGTAATACTTCATAAACAGTAATGAGCGCTTATAACGAAATTTTCAAAGAGGGCACTCGCACGCAATGAACACTTAAAATATACGTTACAATGCGTTATGCCACTTTGTTTTGTAAAGCCTTATGGCATGTTCTTTATTTCACTTTATGAGTGTGGTTATAAACATCTACAGTATGTACATTACCAGAGGCTTATGACAAATGTTATAATGCGTTATGAACACTTTCTAACGCTTTATTAATGTGTTTATAATGCATTATGTATACCGGATTTGTAGAAATTGTAATTTAATATATTTAAAAGAAAAAACAAGTTCTCATGTTTATTGCTTTTCGATAAAAATACTCAGTTTGGGAAACGGGGTTTAAATTCATTAAAAATAATCTGCTTTACCAAAAATGCCAACAATTCTCGAGATGACTGTTTATAAATACTTTATTCCGCGAACCTGTACTCCTCTCTCACCCGAATACTTAACCAGCTGATGTATAAATGTATATTTGCACCTTGTTTATTAGCAACTAGGTTAGTCCTAGGTTAGACCTCTTCTACTTCTTCTTCTGCCGCCTGTTTCCATTAGGGGGCACCACAGTGGGTCATTATTTTCCATCTCACCTCCAGTATCCTACTCCATCACCCCAACCTCCTGCATGTCCTCCCATCTGCCAACTGGAGGTTCCATCCTCAGCCTCCCTCCTCTGTACATGTCCAAACCACCTCAATCCCACCTTCCTCACTTTGTCTCCAAGATGTCCTACCTCTAGTTACCTGCCCCACCCCTCTAAAGAACTCACTGTTCATCTTCGTACCACGGTCTCATTACCGTCCTGTAAACCTTCCCGTTCACTCTGGGAGATACCCGTCTGTTACACATCAATCTTGTACAGCACCAGTCAAAAGTTTGGCCCCGTCTCCTTTCTGCTCCACTTATTGTCCATGTTCTCAGTTCCACTTCCCGTAAAGCTGGACTTTGTAGTTCTACAATTCCAGACTGTAGTCCATCTGTTTGTGTTCTACAGTACATACTGTGTACGTCCCCTTTACTCCGTTCTAATGCTCAGAACCCCAATAGTAGCACCACAGAGCAGGGATTATTGGGTGGGTGCATTATTCCTATCCCAGCAGTGTCACTGAGGTGGAGAAATGAAAGTCCAGCAGCACTGCTGCACTAAAACCCCCTCACCACATCAGTGTCACTGCAGAACTGACAAGAAACAATCCACCACCCAAATGATACCTGTTCTGTGATGCTCCTGACCAACAGAGAACAGAGAACCAACAGGGACTAACAACAACACAGAACACAGATGAACTACAGTCTGGAATTGTAAAACTACGAAGTCCATCTATATGATAAGTGGAGGAAATTGATGATGGAGCAATAAGGGGGCGTGTCCAAACTCACTGCTCATCTTCATCACCCTGCAGTCTGGTCAGTGCTCCGTCTTTAAGCCGTACCACGGTCTCATTACCGTCCTGTTCACTCTGGGAGATACCCGTCTATCACACATCACTCTTGCGGCTCTGCACCACACCATCCTCTTCACCCTCCATGGATTTTCTTCCATAATCCTCCATTACATTCTCCATTAAGCATCGTCCTTTACTATAAACTTGAATTTGCCAGGCTTTGTAAATACCACAATGAGAACCCAATCAGTTCCTGCATCACTGTGATGCCTTGTACCTTCAGCCTGCAGGCATCAGAGCTTCATCTCAAGGACAATGGACTAATGGCAGTACCAATGAGCGAGTGGAAGTCGAACTGCGTTCTCTCACACAGACAGCCTGCAAGAGTGCCTTGAACAGCAATAGAACTCCACGTGGAGAAACGTTCTGGATGACATGTACAGGAAGAGAAGACGTCATTCCCATTGCACTCCTGAAACGGTGCGAGAGGATTTGGTAGCGTAAATTACTACAATATTAGAATGATTTGTATTAGAATCAGAACGGAACCATGTACAGTGTACAGTGCTGTTTTATTCGTTTTGTCTGAGGTACGAGGGTGTCGTTATTTTACTGTAACCATAGCTATGCAAAGATTCCCCGGTCGTCATGCATTCACCGTCTTAACGGCTGTTTGAGGCAAGCCTCATACGCTTGCACTGAAATCCCACTGTGCTTGTTGTGCTCTTGCTGTATAAGCAGACTGTGGATGACATCACAGTAAAGACATTAAACCTCTGTCATGTTCCTCTTGGGTTCACAATAGACTCCCACCTTAAACTCTCTGATCATGTTATCAAAACCACCGGTTCTTGTAGATTCCTTCTTTACAACATCAGGAAGATCAGACCCTTTTTGACTGAACATGCTACCCAACTGCTTGTTCAAGCCCTAGTCCTATCCCGGCTTGATTATTGTAATGCGCTACTTGCCGGTATCCCAGCTTCCACAATCAGACCTCTTCAACTAATTCAGAACTCTGCAGCCCGACTTGTGTTTAACCAGCCCAAGCGAACTCACGTCACTCCATTACTCACTTCCCTCCATTGGCTTCCTGTAGCTGCTGCATTCAGTACAAGTCACTGACTCTGGCCTACAGGACCATTTCTGGATCTTCCCCCTCTTACCTTCACTCTATCTTTTCAAAATACACTCCGACTCGTTCACTTCGCTCCAGTGAGGATTGTCGCCTGGTGGTTCCACCTCACCGAGGAGCTAATTCTCACTCTGTGGCGTTCACCACTGCAAAATGGTGGAACGATCTTCCCAACTCTGTCCGTAAGGCAGAATCTCTAAACAGTTTTAAGAAACTACTTAAGACGCATCTCTTTAACAAATACCTGGTAATAAAAAATAAATAAATAAAAAATAAAAAACGGGGGGGGGGGGGGGGGGGGGGGGGGGGGGGGGGCAGCATCGAATAACATTCAGGTTTGATGAACTTACAGTATAGTTGGTTTTCTCCATGCCTTCTGGCTTGTGGTGTTCTCATTTGTAAGTCGCTTTGGATAAAAGCGTCTGCTAAATGACTAAATGTAAATGTAAATGTCATGTGGTTTATTACGTAGGAAACTGTTAGGATCTTTTTGATTTTTGGAAAGGCAAAAGAACACGCCGATGCAAGATGGCCGTCTCAACTGGTTTATTCAGAACAAAGAGAATTCTTTCTGGACACCGTCAGGAAGTAGCTCTGGCCAGCGGTCTGCCCATTCAGCTTTCAGGTGCTAAGGACGCCTTCAGGTCTGAGTGAAAGCGAGAGCCCACTCCAGGGATACATGCGTATATATTGTTACGTCTAGTTCCCGCCGCTTAACTGACTAAGACAATCGCAGATTATCGCCCTAGGTTTTAAATCAGCCAATCCCAGCCCAGTATTTTCCTAGTGGCGGCAAATTCAGAAGTCCTTTGTTTGTCTTTCGGCCATATTGGGACTCTCATTATGTATAAGAAATTTTAGATTTCTGACAAAACTGACGAGTGAGACATATGAGGCCTTCTTTAAGAACTACACCTTGCATACAAAGTGATCTATTCTGCCGACTGTATTTACACACAGAGGAATCGGTTCTCCACATTGAATCCATCCGTGCAGTTGGAGTTGGGTGCCTCGCCCAAGGGCATTTGAGCCATAGAGCTTGGGACCGGGAATTGAACTGGGGACCTTTAGGACACAAGGCTGGTTCCTTAACCACAAGTCGACGGCTGCCCCAATCATATGGGGCATTCTTATATGATCTGTTTAATCCAGTACATCCATCCATCCGTCCTTTATCTTCCATTTTATCCTCTACTAGGGTCACGGGTTCCCAATGCCTGTCCATGGGAGAACGTTTCGGACGCTGGGCAGATACACCCAGGACAGGACGCCAATCTATCGCTGGACACACACTCACTCACACAGACACACTCTATATAGGGCAATAGGGACTGTGGACTGTGGGAGGAAACCGGAGAACCCGGAGGAAACCTGTGCGGACACGGGGAAAACATGGAAACTCCACCCAGATTGGGATTCGAACCGGGAATCCCTAGCGCTGAGAGGCGAACGTGCTAAACACTAAGCCACCGTGCCACCCCAATCCAGTACAGTTTCAATCAAAAGTTTGGCCACACCTCCTTTTTGCTCCATTTATTCTCCATGTTCTCAGTTGCACTTTCTGTAAAGATGGACTTTGTAGTTCTACAATTCCAGACTGTAGTTCATCTGTTTGTGTTCTACAGTACATACTCTGTACGTCCCCTTTACTCTGTTCTAATGGTCAGAACCCCAATAGTAGCACCACAGAGCAGGGGTTATTGGGTTGGTGCATTATTCCTATCCCAGCAGTGTCACTGAGGTGGAGAAATGAAACTCCAGCAGCACTGCTGCACTAAAACCCCCTCACCACATCAGTGTCACTGCAGAACTGACAAGAAACAATCCACCACCCAAATGATACCTGTTCTGTGATGCTCCTGACCAACAGAGAACAGAGAACCAACAGGGGACTAACAACAACACAGAACACAGATGGACTACAGTCTGGAATTGTAGAACTACAAAGTCCATCTATATGATAAGTGGAGTAAGAAGGGGGCATGACTGGTGCTGTATGATTGATCATGATGTTTAAGATGTTTTTCTTTCATTTTTCAGTGGAAATTTGGCTCTTTGTTAATTCTTTTGATCTTTTACCCGAAATTCCAGAACATGTCGGTTAAACCTGTGAAGTATTCGGCATGTTATGTTAGTCATTATTCATTAACGACTGTCCGGGTCCGGGTTTGACTCTTGGGCCACTTCACTGCTCAAGGTCTGCGATAAAAAGGACAGTGACATTTAGTCTTTGGCCACGAAAAGCAGTCTGTACTTGGGATAAAGCTTGGTTATAAAGCTTGGTTATAACGGTTGGGATAACGCTCGTGTGGGTCGAAATGAATCGATCTGCAATCCAATTAACTCTCGTTGGAATCTTCGTCGTGTGTGTCGGAACCTCCCTCGCAATTCAGGTAAGCTATCCATCTACACACACATGGGTTCCTCCATTAACCAAGCTGAAGTTAACCAAGTAACACTTTTAGGAATTCGGTATTCATAATGCATTATAAGTACATTTATAAAGCTTGTTATAGCATTTTAAATGCTTTATAACGTTTGTCAAAAGCCTCTGTTGGCTTATGACATAGATATTTCATCATAGTCATATAGTATTATGACTATTGTATTAAACATTACGAAAAGGCATTTTTGTTGTAAACATTCTTACTGAATACATGATTACACTTCACTTTATGTCTTATAAATAATTTATAACCATTTATAAGTCATTATGTACTGACATTGGTGCAGTCTCCTTCATAGAGGTCATATAAATCACAACTTTACCTAATGTCTGTAAGGAGAGTTTATAAGCTTGATCAGCAGTTATGAGCACTTATGAAGCTTTATGACTGATTTCTACAGTACGTTGATGTGATAATGTCACATTGTGCTATAAAGTGTTGCAACATATTCTTATCACACTTTATAAGTATGGTTATGAACATGTAATGTACACCAACACAGGTTTATGAGCTTCATGGTTGTGTTTATTGTGAATTATAAATATCTTTAATCATGAAAAATCATAAGTTTGTGGTTTGGCTACAATTTTACAAAAGTTTATTTACAGCAAAGGTTTTTTCGTACAGGTTTAATACTACTAGTAATGTAAATATATATATATATATATATATATATATATATATATATATATATATATATATATATATATATATATATATATATATATATTGGGGGGGGGGGGGTGTTCCCCATGCCCATCCAGGGGATAAACGCCATCTATTATGACTAAGCCACCGTGCTGCCAATATATATATATATATATATATATATATATATATAATATATATATATATATATATATATATATATATATACACACACAAAAATATAATATATTATGTATAGCAACATATATATATTTACAGCAACATATATATATATAAAACATGTATAAATATATATATATATATATAAACATATATAAAAAACATTTGTCACACAAAACGTTTGTTATTGTTACATTGTAATGAATACACTGTAATATCCACATTAACCTTTATTAGGGTCTGACCACTTCAGTATCAGTCATAAAAACTGAAGTCCAGATGATTGACAGAGCATCAGTCCTGCTGACCACTAACAGTAAAAATGCTAAAAATGCCATTAGACACTTAAATAATGACATTTCATAAAACATTTTGTTTATTTGTAACAATTGTTCTATTTTATGCAGAAGGAAGACACTGATATCCACAGCTTCCATATTCATTCTACAGTAATCAGTCGCTACGCCGTCACTGTCATCACAAGCCACGTGGCGAACCGGCTCAACGAGGCCAAAGAGGTGCATTTTGAGGTCAAAATCCCCAAGAATGCCTTCATCAGCAAATTACAAATGTGAGTCCAATGGTTTCATTACACACACACACAATTAAGTAATACAGTACCAGACAAAAGTTTGAACACGCCCTTTTCCACTCCATTTTATTTTTCTTCCACTTATCATATAGATGGACTTTGTAGTTCTACAATTCCAGACTGTAGTTCATCTGTGTTCTGTGTTGTTGTTAGTCCCCTGTTGGTTCTCTGTTCTCTGTTGGTCAGGAGCATCACAGAACAGGTATCATTTGGGTGGTGGATTGTTTCTTGTCAGTTCTGCAGTGACACTGATGTGGTGAGGGGGTTTTAGTGCAGCAGTGCTGCTGGAGTTTCATTTCTCCACCTCAGTGACACTGCTGGGATAGGAATAATGCCCCCACCCAATAACCCCTGCTCTGTGGTGCTACTATTGGGGTTCTGACCATTAGAACAGAGTAAAGGGGACGTACACAGTATGTACTGTAGAACTCAAACAGATGAACTACAGAATGGAATTGTAGAACTACAAAGTCCATCTGTGTAGGAAGTGGAACTGAGAACATGGACAATAAGTGGGCATATCCAAACTTTTAACTGGTTGTGTATTTAGGCTGGGTGGCCCGGCGGCTTAGTGGTTAGCATGTTCTCCTCTCAGTGTTAGGGATTCCCGGTTCGAATCCCAATCTGAATGGAGTTTCCATGTTCTCCCCGTATCCACGTGGGTTTCCTCTGGGTTCTCCGAATTCCTCCCACAGTCCAAAAACATGGATCAAGGTCAATTGAATTCTCCAAATTGCCCCATATAGAGCGTGTCTGTGTGAGTGAGTGTGTGCCCAGCGATAGATTGGGGTCCTGTCCTGGGTGTATCTGCCCAGCGCCCGAAACGTTCTCCCCTGGATGGGCATGGGGAACCCCCCCGCAACCCTAATAGAGGATAAAGCGGAAGATAATGGATGGATGAATTTAGGTGTTCTTCATTCTCATTGCTGGAACATTCTGGCAGTGTTGTGAATGAGGAGAAGTTAAGACACTAACTGAGTAGCATTTAAAAAAAAATTTCAGAACCTCTGAGGAAACGACGTATAAAGGCGTGGTGAAGAGGAAAGAAGACGTTCTGCAGCAGAACAGCGGGGCTTCTTCTCATGATGAAAATGCTGGAAAGAGGTAGACCTCAGGATGTCTTGCTTTCTGCTGCATTTGAATGTGTCTTATGGCCTACACAATCGTTCCGTGTTTTCTTGGTGTAGCTCAGTAGGCAGAACTCTGGAGGAGTTCAGAACCTCAGTGACGGTGGCTGCTCTCAGTGAGGTGACCTTTGAACTTACCTATGAGGAGCTGCTAAAGCGATGTCTCGGCAAATACCAGCTGCTCATCAGTGCTCAACCGATGCAACCTGTGACTGACCTTAAGGTAGAGAGATGCTGCACACAGTTACTTTGCATGTTTAGTATTTTGTAGTGGAACAGTTTGGAATTACACCACAGATTCATTAAATCAGCAATCAATTAAACAAAAAGCAAGCATACTGGACCAGTTGAATGTTTGGACATGCCCCCTTTTTGCTCCATGTTTCTATGTTCTCCCTCTGTGGGTTTTCTCAAGGTTCTACGGTTTCCTTCGTACTTCCACAGTCCAAAAAAAACATGGATTCAAGGTGTATTGGCTGCTGAATCTAAATTGAATCTAAATTGCCCCTATATATATATATATATATATATATATATATATATATATATATATATATATATATATATATATATATATATATATAAATATATATATTAGGGCTGTATTCAACTAAAGATTTTCATAGTCGAATCTGATTCGTCAGATTTTCCCTATAGTCGAATCAGTTAAAATTTCACCACAAGATGGCGCTAAGGGCGTAGTTTTTAAAAAATATATATATATTTTATATTTTACTTGTTTTTCTAACAAAAGAAAACCTTTCTTTTGTTTGTTTTTCTTTTTTCTTTTTTTTTTCTAGAAATTAGGATGATTTTATTTGACAAAAGGCTATATATATAACGAAAACAAAGACATTTCATGTAAAAACTAATGCTTAGCAGCAGCCATGGGCACCCCCATGTGGTCAAAATGGTACATTCGTCTATGAGGTTCATAGTTGACTACGGTTCTCTGAATCGAATCGTCGAATCAGCGAATATTGCAGCCCACCCCTAATATATATATATATATATATATATATATATATATATATATATATATATATATATATATATATATATATATATATATATAGTGTGTATGAGAGTGTGTGAGAATGTGGAATTGGCACCCCGTTTCTTTCCACAGGCCAAAAACTTGGATTCAAGGTGAATTGGCTGCTCTATATATTGCCCCAATCTAAATTGGTCATATATATATATATATATATATATATATATATATATATATATATATATATATATATATATATATATATATATATATATATATATTAGTGTGTGTGTGCGTATGTGTATATGTGAGAGTATGTGAGAATGTGTGCCCAGCGTATAATTGGCACCCTGTTTCCTTCCACCATCCACAGACATGGATTCAAGGTGAATTGGCTACTGTAAATTGCCCCAATCTAAATTGCCCCTATATATATAGTATGTGCATATACAGGCAACCTGTATATCTGCCCAGTGCCTGAAATTTTCGGCCCGAGATAGGCATGGCAAACACACCCTGCAACCCGAGTAGAGGAATAAACAGAAGATTATGAGATGAGACCGTACCAGTCAAAAGTTTGGACACACAGTCCCCTTCTTTTTTGTGATTTGTGATTTGTGATGTGTCGTCATTAGATCGATGTTTACATCCATGAGAGTTCAGGATTTTCCTTTCTGGAGGTAAAAGGGGAGTTAAACAGCGATGAGTTGACCAACGCAGTGACAACTACACAAACCGCACAAACGGTGAGAACCAACATACACATTGTTATTTATTTATTTTGTAAAGTGTGTATGATAAGTGCAGCACGGCGGCTTAGTGGTTAGCATGTTCTCCTCTCAGTGCTAGAGATTCCCGGTTCGAATCCCAATCTGGGTGGAGCTTCCATGTTCTCCCCGTGTCCGCGTGGGTTTCCTCCGGGTTCTCCGGTTTCCTCCCACAGTCCAAAAATATGGATCAAGTCAATTGAATTCTCCAAATTTCCCCATATAGAGTGTGTCTGTCTGTCTGTCTGTGTGAGTGAGTGTGTGCCCAGCAATAGTCCTGGGTGTATCTGCCCAGCGCCCGAAACGTTCTCCCCTGGATGGGCATGAGGAACCCCCCCCCCCCCCCCCCCCCCGCGACTCTAGTAGAGGATTAAGCAGAAGATAATGGATGGATGGATGGATTATAAGTATTTAAAGACTTCTACATTGCATGTCTCAGTAGAATCACATATGTTCTGGATTTTAAAGGCTATTTTAGTGTAATTTATGTAAAGTAATGCAGTTTTCTTCTCATACTAACGAGTAATAATGAGAATTTGTAGTAGAGTTTGTGCACGTTTTAAATGGAGGATTGTTTTTGTATTTACAGGTCTCTGTAAACTTTCACCCAAATCCTAAGCTGCAGACCACATGTAAGAATTGTGGAGAAAATGGACTGAACGGGGATCTGCTGATTGTGTATGATGTGGAGAGACCGAAGCCTGAAGGTGAACTGCAGGTACTAGTTTAAAAATAATAATAATAATAATACTAACGATAGTCAACCCACTGTGTGTCTAAGTGCTAGAACGGGGAACTGGTCTAATAAACACCAAATCATGTAAACTCACTTTTTAACGGTATCTGGACATTCACTTGTTCCATCTATCCATTATCTTCAGCTTTATCCTCTATTAGGGTCGCGGGGGGTTCCCCATGCCCATCCAGGGGAGAACTTTTTGGCGCTGAGCAGATACACCCAGCACAGGGCGCCAATCTGTCACTCTATATGGGGCAATTTGGAGAACTCAATTGACCTTGATCCATGTTTTTGGACTGTGGGAGGAAACCTACGTGGACACGGGGAGAACATGGAAACTCCACCCAGATGTGGATTCGAACCGGGAATCCCTAGTGCTGAGAGGAGAACATGCCAACCACTTAGCAACCATGCCACCCCATTCCATTATCTTCCGCTTTATCCTCTGCTAGGGTCATGGGGAGTTCCCCATGCCCATCCAGTGGGGAACGTTTCGGCCGCTTGGCAGATACACCCAGGACAGGACGCCAATCCATCACTGGGTACACACTCACTCACGCAGACACACTCTAAATGGGGCAATTTGGAACATTTATTTGACCTTGATCCATGTTTTTGGACTGTGGGAGGAAACCGGAGAACCCGGAGGAACCACACGCGGACATAGATCATGGGAGATCATGGACACTCCACCCAGATTGGGATTCGAACCAGGAATCCCTAACGCTGAGAGGAGAACGTGCTAACCACTAAGCCTCCGTGCCGCCTCTAAAGCCCAATCCTGAGCCTGAGAAATTCATCTCTGGTCCTCGATAGAACCAAATATGAAAACTAACTTAAATTTAATTAACTGAACCCCAAGGAACTAAATCTACACCATTCTAACATCTCTGTAGCTAAATAATAATTGTCCCATCTGTGGTTTCTCTTCTTCTATAAGGTATTGAATGGATACTTCGTTCACTACTTCGCACCTACAGACATCCAGCGCATCCCGAAAAACATCGTTTTTGTCATTGACAAAAGCAGCTCTATGGCTGGAAGGAAAGTGGAGCAGGTGAGATACAATGATCCATCTGACTGTGATCACCACATACTGTCATTATGATTTAAAACTGTGATTCATGTGTTCAGACCCAAAGCAGTGGTCACTTACCCTGCACTCGAGTCCCAAAGACCCTCAACTGATCGAAGCTATGTGGCCAAATCAGCCTTTAACTGAACTGAATAGTCTCCATTAACATCATTCTCGGCTGATCTGATCACAAGTTATCCAGTTATCTCATTTATTCAGTTATAGTCAACAGTGTTTTATTTCAGACCCGTCTGGCCATGTTGAAGATTTTGGAAGATCTCAGTGAGGATGATTACTTTGGGCTGCTGACCTTTAACCATCAGGTAGAAAGCTGGAAACCTGAGCTACTTCCGGCGACGCAGAACAATGTGCAGCAAGCGATGGCGTTTGTGAGAGATATTAAAGTCAGAGGAAGTAAGTTCCGAACAAATCCACAACCAAAGTTGTTTGCAGGATTCTAAGTTTTGTTGATATTTAATAGGCTTATATATATATATATATATATATATACACATAAAGAAAAATGAATAAGAAAAAAGGCGGCACGGTGGCTTAGTGGTTAGCATGTTCTCCTCTCAGCACTAGGGATTCCCGGTTCGAATCCTTATCTGGGTGGAGTTTCCATGTTCTCCCCGTGTCTGCGTGTATTTCCTCCGGGTTCTCTGGTTTCCTCCCACAGTCCAAAAACATGGATCAAGTCAATTGAGTTCTCCAAATTGCCCCATATAGAGTGTGTATGCGTGAGTGAGTCTGTGTGAGTGAGTGTGTGCCCAGCGATAGATTGGCGCCCTGTCCTGGGTGTATCTGCCCAGCGCCCGAGACGTTCTCCCTTGGATGGGCATGGGGAACCCCACTGCGACCCTAATAGAGGATAAAGCGGGAGATAATGAATGAATGAATGAATGAATGAATAAGAAAAAAGTGAGAGAAAGAAATACACAAAATACAAGTACAATATATAAATCTCCATCCATTCATCATTCATTCATTATCTTCCCTCTACTAGGTGGGGGGGAAGATATACTCTATACTCCCCATGCCCATCCAGGGGAGAATGTTTCGGGCGCTGGGCAGATAGACCCAGGACAGGACTCCAATCTATCACTGGGCACACACTCATTTACACAGACACACACACAAACACACTCTATATGGGGCAATTTGGAGAATTTGATTTTGAATTTGAATTTGAATTTGACCTTGATCCATGTTTTTAGACTGTGGGAACTATATATATATATATATATATATATATATATATATATATATATATATAAACACAAAGTCCATCCATATGTTAGGTAAAGAAAATAACCAATGGAGTAATAATATATTGTGTATATTGTTGTTTATGTAGAAATTCATCTGTATTGTCGCTGCACTGACAATATGACCTCCTTCCTTAATTATTTTCTTTAGGCACAAATATTAATTCTGCATTGCTGGAAGGTTTAGAGATGATCAACAGACACCCACGAGAAAGCACTGTCTCTATTGTCTTACTTTTGACTGATGGAGACCCAACTTCTGGTATGAAATCTTGATAAAACACATACATACATGCACCATCACTTCAGAATCAAAACTGTCATTACACACACACACACACACACACACACACACACACGCACACACACACCTTTGTTGTTAAACTTATTCCTTACACATTCCTTCAGGTGAAACTGACACTGGGAGGATTCAGGCCAATGTGAAAAAGGCTATAGGGGGGACGATCCCTCTGTACTGCCTGGGATTTGGATTTGCCGTCAAGTTTGAATTCCTGGAGAAAATGTCTCTGGAGAACAACGGAGTTGCTCGTAGAATCTATGAGGACTCGGATGCTCATCTTCAGCTTCAGGTGTAATACACGGTTTAGCCCTCAAGTCACTTTAAGGGTGATATGAAGCCTTTATAACCTCATATTGGTGTCTTCGTAGGGATTCTGTGAAGAAATTGGCAATCCGCTTCTAACCAATGTCCAGCTGAGCTACAGCGGAGCCGTCAATGTGACCGAGACCCGGTTCAGCCAGTACCACAAAGGCTCGGAGATAGTAGTGGCTGGTCAACTTACAGACAACGGTTTGAAGACTTTTCAAACAGATATCAAAGCAATCTCAGTAAGACTACATTATTATTATTATTATTATTATTATTATTATTATTATTATTATCCATCCATCCATCCATCCATTATCTTCCATTCTATCCTCTACTAGGGTCGCGGTGGGGTTCCCCATGCCCATCCAGGGGAGAACGTCTCAGGCGCTGGGCAGATAGTCCCAGGACAGGGGGCCAATCCATCGCTGGGCACACACTCACTCACACAGACACACTCTTATTATTATTATTATTATTATTATTATTATTATTATTATTATTATTATTATTATTATTATTATTATTATAGTTGTAGTGCAGCAGTGCCTGCGAGTTTCATTTCTCCACCTCAGTGACACTGCTGGGATAGGAATAATGCACCCACCCAATAACCCCTGCTCTGTGGTGCTACTATTGGGGTTCTGACCATTAGAACAGAGTAAAGGGGACGTACACAGTATGTAATTGTAGAACTACAAAGTCCATCTTGAGAACATGGACAATAAGTGGAGCAGAAAGGAGGCGTGGCCAAACTTTTGACTGGTACTGTTTTTATACTTATGTACATTATTCTGTGGATCTTGTAGAAACGAAGTAACGTGACGTACCAAGAGTCTGTATCAACAACGGACATCATAGTTGGACCTCCACTGCATGGACACTTCATCCAGAGACTCTGGGGATTCCTGACAGTCAAACAACAGCTAGAAAAAGAGTGAGAGCTGATAAAAGATTACCATAATTAATACATTACACTCGTTTTCAAATGAACAGTTATTCATCAATAATATATGGACTCATACAACATCCACATTATTTAGTTATTTTTATTGTTTATACCACTCAGTGTATTTTATATATATATATATATATATATATATATATATATATATATATATATATATATATATATATATATATATATATATATATATATATATATTCATATTATTAATATATTCATATTCATATATATATGCTCATAGCTGTATATTGTATATAGCTGTATATTTTTATTTTTATAATCTGTTTATAATCTGTACATTCACATCTGTATATTCTACTTACCACTTTGTAATGTATATATTTATATCTCTGCGAAAGCACTTCTGGATGGATGCAAACTGCATTTCGTTGTTTATAATGAGCAATGACAATAAAGTTGAATTCTATTCTATTCTATTCTATTATTTTCGCTAATAAGGTTAATCCTTGATGAGGACCAGAAGAAGAAAGCAAAGCAGAAAGTAGTGGATGTCTCTCTTAAGTACAACTTTGTGACTCCGTTAACATCGATGGTGGTCAAGCTACCAGAAGAGAAATCACAAATCATCCTCAAACCGGTGGAGAGGAGGCCGAGACCCAAACAAGCGAAAGGAAAGAAAGTCATGAACTTCACAAATACACCTCATTTAACCAAAAGTAAGCGGACGCATGGTCTTCTGAATGATTCTGTAATTTAAGATTAACAATGATTACATCCACCTATTATCTTCCGCTTTATCCTATATTAGGGTTGTGGGGGGGTTCCCCATGCCCATCCAGGGGAGAACGTTTCGGGCACTGGGCAGATACACCCAGGACAGGACACCAATCTATCACTGAGCACACACTCACTCACACACACACTCTATATGATGAGGCAATTTAGAGAATTCAATTGACCTGATCCATGTTTTTGGACTGTGGGAGGAAACCGGAGAACCCGGAGAAAACCCAGGCGGACACGGGGATAACATGGAAACTCCACCCAGATGGGGATTCAAACTGGGAATCCCTAGCGCTGAGAGGAGAACATGATAACCAATAAGCCACCGTGCCACCCACACAGATTACATATTAATATTAATTATTATTAATTGAGCTGTATCTAAATGAAAAGGGCTGCTCTTTTATTGATCTCTGATATTGTTTTTTTAGTTTTGTTCTCTGATCCAGTCAAAAGATTTGGGATTTCATCAATTGAGCGTCCATTAAGAAGACCAGGTTTGAAATCCATCCATCCATCCATCCATTATCTTCCTCTTAAACCTCTACTGGGTCCCCATGCCCATCCAGGGTAGAACATCTCGGGCGCTGGGCAGATACATCCATGCAGGGTGCCAATCCATCACTGGGCACACACTCACTCACACACACACTCTATATGGGGCAGTTTGGAGAATTCAATTGACCTTGATCCATGTTTTTGGACGGTGGGAGGAACCGGAGAACCCGGAAGAAACCCACGCAGACATGGGGAGAACATGGAAACTCCACCCAGATTGGGATTCAAACCAGGAATCCCTAGTGCTGAGAGGAGAACATGCTAAGCACTAAGCCACCGTGCTGCCCGCTTAATTTTAATAGTAAACTGTTGTAAATTCAGGTATTATATAAGTACAGACACATTTTTTTTAAAGCTTGCCTTCTTTTTCCTGCACTTTGGATCCTTCTTTGGCTTTTTGTTGGAAATGAAAACAGACTTGTTAAGCATCACCCGTGGTTCCTGGCCGAACATTCAACTAAACATGCCCGCAACTAAAATGCCTTCTACTTCATCACTTTCAGGTAAATTCTGAAGAAATGTCAAATAAATCAAAGGCACATGTTTGTTTCAAATCCCTTTACGTCACAGTTTATTTCTCTTAATGTTTTAGACAGGAGTATACGGTTTCTGATTTCACCTCATGATCAGCACAAGCCTGTCTGTTACGATGTACCCACAGGACACATCCTCATCCTGCTGTCCGATGCCTCATCAGGTGAGAAACCTCCAAAAGAAATCCATCCATCCATTATCTTCCACTTTATCCTCTATTAGGGTCGTGGGGTTGGGGGGGGGGTTCCCCATGCCCATCCAGGGGAGAACGTTTCGGGCGCTGGGCAGATACACCCAGGACAGGACACCAATCTATCGCTGAGCACACACTCACTCACTCACACACACTCTATATATGGAGCAATTTGGAGAATTCAATCGACCTTGATCCATGTTTTTGGACTGTGGGAGGAAACCGGAGAACCCGGAGGAAACCCACGCGGACACGGGGAGAACATGGAAACTCCACCCAGATGTGGATTCGAACCGGGAATCCCTAGTGCTGAGAGGAGAACATGCCAACCACTTAGCCACCATGCCACCCCTTTCCATTATCATCCGCTTTATCCTCTACTAGGGTCATGGGGGGTTCCCCATGCCCATCCAGTGGGGAACGTTTCGGCCGCTGGGCAGATACACCCAGGACAGGACGCCAATCTATCACTGCACACACTCACTCACACATACACACTCTATATGGAGTAATTTGGAGAATTCAATTGACCTTGATCCATGTTTTTGGACTGTGAGAAGAAACCGGAGAACCCACGCGGACACGGGGAGAACATGGAAACTCCCCCCAGATGGGGATTCGAACCGGGAATCCCTAGCACTGAGAGGAGAACATGCTAAACACTAAGCCACCGTGCCGCCCCGAAAATAAATCATTTAATGAATCGATGAATTCAATATCTACAGTAATAACAGAAGAGAAATGGACCCTAATCAGTTTATTTCTTATTTTCAGAGTTTTATATGAATGGCCGGCTCTCACAAGATGGCTTTGAGCAGATCCTGATTCATTTTAAAATGGACCACGATATGTTGCTGACCACCAGTGAAATCTATTTCTATAATGGTTTGGACCATGTGACCCTTAGCTGGGATCAGGAGGACATCAGACATGAATCAAATGGGTATGGAGTCAGTGTCTGATACAGTTCTTGATGATAATGTGAAACAGGTCACATGGGTTACAGCCTTAATGCCTTTGCTTTAACAGCGAGTCTATGATTCTGAGAAACAATGAAGTGGAGGTGAACGTGGGAAGCCTGCAGATTGCTTTCGTTCGACACCAGAAAGGCAACAATGCGTTTCTTTGGCCTGCCGTTCATCAACAACCCGAAACGGCAGACATGCGTGGGCTCTTTGGTAAGATCACAGCATTTATCCCTTTGTATATCTTTCATTTTAATGACCTAGTTTTAATTATGGGCATCACGGTGGCTTAGTGGTCAGCATGTTCGCCTCTCAGCACTGAGGAAGCTTCAAATCCCAGTCTGGGTGGAGTTTCCATGTTCTCCCCGTGTCCACATGGGTTTCCTCTGGGTTCTCCGGTTTCCTCCCAGAGTCCAAAAACATGGATTTAGGGTAAATTGAATGCTCCAAATTGCCCCATATAGAGTGTGTTTGTGTGAGTGAGTGTGTGTCCAGTGATAGATTGGTGTCCTGTCCTGGGTGTATCTGCCCAAAGCCCGAAACGTTCTCCCCTGGAAGGGCATAAGGAACTCCCCCCACCCCCGTGACCCTAATAGAATGAATGGATGGATATTTTTTATATATGTTTAATTACCAAATGTTAAGTTACAGATGTTTTTATAACTTAAAACCCTAATTTGGTGACATTAGCCGTCAACCTGGACTGAAGCCTGGACTCAACACGCTGCTCCATGAGGTTCTCCGTTTGAGTGTGAATGGAGAACCCACAGTACAGTGTAGACTATGTATCTGCGTTCTCTGTACAAATGCAGTCAGATTTAATAGCGTTCAGTTCTATTCAGCGTTCAGTGACATTGGACACGCCCCCGTGTTGATGATTCACCACCGAGATGGCTGGGTTTTTCGTTGCTGTGGTAGCAATACAACAGAAATGTTCCTAAACATGCTTCATTTTAATATATACCCCATTGGGGTAGATGTATTCACACGCAGCGTTGCTATTTAAACGATGCAAACAAGTCTATATGTAAGATAAGATAAGGCATTTGGACTTAAAACTACAGATGCATTACATCCACCATAATAAGTTGTGGTTGCTTCTAGTAATTTTTATTCAAATGATAAATCCATCCATCAATCCATTATCCTATATTAGGGTCGCGGGGGGTTCCCCATGCCCATCCAGGGGAGAACGTTTTGGAGATACACCCAGGACAGGGCGCCAATCTATCGCTGGGCACACACTCACTCTCACATACACACCCAGGACAGGACACCAATCTATCACTGGGCACACACTCACTCACACACACTATATGGGGCAATTTGGAGAACTCAATTGACCTTGATCCATGTTTTTGGACTGTGGGAGGAAACCGGAGAACCTGGAGAAAACCCACGCGGACACGGGGAGAACATGGAAACTCTACCCAGATGGGTTTCGAACCAGGAATCCCTAGTGCTGAGAGGAGAACATACCAACCAATAAGCCAATAAGCCCAATCTAATGATCTAGATTTGCAAAATGTTGCCAAATGTGTGATTTATCTGCTGTTTCAAGGGAAAAACAATCTACAGTATGAGGAACTGCCAGGATCAGTGATTAAAGTTAAAGGAAAGGAAGTTGGGGCAAAATGGTAAATATGTTCTAAACTTTAGTTGAAATAAATGTAGAACATGTGACCACTTTTACCAGTAAAGTTTGTTTTTGGTGTTATTTTGATTATTAATATTTTAATTATAGGACCTCTGCTGTGGACTACCGCGTGCTTTCGGCACCAACCACTGAATGCTGGCTTGTACCCTTCGAGTTTGCCTTGCAGGGGGAACTTTTTGATTACTCTATCTCACAGCTTTAAGATGTCAACACATCTTAAATGATACTAATGGTGCTTTAGTTCAATTTAAGCAAAGAATCAATTGAAGCTATTCTTAAATGTCATCCTCGAATGTCAGAATGGCATGAATAACAGATATCTGCCATATATGGGCATTAATGTACTGTAACTATCACTGTATTAAAAATGTACTGCATATTTGAAGATCATGTGAGATGAGATCCCAGAATATGATTTTTGGAACGTTTCCTTTAAATGAATATGAAAATGAAAACAAAATGTTATACATGTAAGAGAAGATTTTAGAGAATGTACTGTGATAAATACGGAAGAGAACATTTTAATTTTATGCAAAGCATTAAGAAGCCATGTTCCTGATGGTCCTCATGCTTTATATTGTGAATTAAGTTTATCCTTTAATTTATTTAAATGTATTTTTATTACAGTGAGGGCTCATATTGGTCAGCTGATTTAAATTATACATGTGTTTAAACGAATATTCATTTATACATGTGTTCACGAATATTAATTTACCAGATCTTTTATGTATATTTACATATCCAATGTTGTTGAATTAACTAGGTATGAAGTCCTATGCAAATGTGCCACCCTGGTCAAATTCCATGGTTTATTGATTTTGTAAATAAAGATAAGTTAAAATATCAGGCCTCATCACAGACAATGCAAAGTTACTATTTTATTTACCGAAAATAATACATTAAAAAATATTATAAAGTGTAACCCGAACAAAATAAGTAGAATTGTTTAATTATACTGTATGAGTTGTGAAATATGAATGTCAATTTTAGTTGTATGTTTCCTAAAAAGGAGGTGTTTGCTTTTTTATACATTCAATCAAACATTTTTCAATCAGGGATTTTAAACTTTTACATGATGTATACATCATAACAAAGTATACATTGCTTTATAATCTCTGTAACACTGAGTCTTAGTGTCTCTTGTTGCGTTAAATCTAATTTTAAAATAATGTTTTGGTTGAGTCATGCGTCCACCCCTCAGTTTACTATATAAGGTCAATGGCCGAAAGGGTGGAGGCTTTTTGTGTCCAATAAGTGCTATTGCAGACTTTATTTATAAGTGTAGGAGTGCTTTTCAGACCTCAGTCATCCATGGACTACACCATGGGTCGAACCACGATCTGCCTGACTCTCTTTAGTTATTTGCTTATCGCTGTGACCTCAGCCCCAACCAAGCAGGTAACGTTGAATTCAGTTATTATTCAAGAAATAAAATGTCCTTAATTCATATTTTAATATTATGAAACCTTGAATAATGACATTGCATTATTTATGATTTAACAAAACATCACTCATAGAGTCTTACAACAGATATTATATATAGTTAAACATTTTTGAATACCTGTAATAGTTTTTCTTTTAATTTATGAATTGGCTTTGAAGTAGTTCAAATTTCTTTTATAATAAGATCCTAATATTCCAACATTAATAAAAATAAATATTAATAAATTAATGTTTTCTAAGTGGAAATAGCATTTTAATATGAATACAAATATATTTAATAGTTATTAATAGTTATATTATATATATATATTAATATATATTTAATGTATAATATTTAATAATTTAAAGAATAATAAATTAATATTTTTTTGCATTTCCTTAATTATGGGACAGGTTGCCATGAACATATATATACATATATATATATATATATATATATATATTTGTGTATTTGAATTACACACTGTCACCTGTCGATTGTGGGGTGAAGGTCCACTCTGAGTCACTTGTTTGAGTTTTGGGGTAAACAAAAGGAAGGGGCAAGTTGTTTCTACCTAAACAAATTAAACATATTAAACAATTCTGCATAACTAATATTTTATACGATTAGATTACAGAGGTTGAACAGCTGGAGCTGTTCTTATTGTATAAGCTGTGTGAATAGAATGCACTTTCAGTTGAATGTATTGTATAATGTATAATGTTCTATTTTAAAATAATAACACCACGTAAAAGCTTTTTGATGGCTGTAAATTATTTAATCAATGTTAATAAGGAAAATATATATAAAATGTATATTTTAATATATGTACTTGGACCAAAGTATAGGGCTGAACATGATGACGGAACACAGCAAATGCCTTAATGTAATTTGGGAAAATTGATATTTTATTCTTAATATGGTAAATAATCATGATTGATCTATAATGCTTTTGTATTTTGCCTAAAGATATCACAGATCTCAAAATGAAAACTGCTATAAAAAACATATTTATTATATTTATAACCATAGTTATTATTGTTATGCTTACAGTTATTATACATTTTTATATTATTTTTGTTTTCTGTTGGACACAGAGTCGAAGCACAGGGCTTGACATCTACAACTTTCACATCAATTCTACAGTAAGCAGTCGCTATGCCATCACCACCATCACGAGCCGTGTGGCGAACCGAATCAATGAGTCTAAAGAGGTTAATTTCGAAGTCAAAATACCCAAGAACGCCTTTATCAGCAAATTTAAGATGTAAGTCAACCTGAGGTTTAGCCTTTAAACCTTTATTCATCTTTTTTCTCATTTATAGTGGTGCTGCTGCAATAGAAAATCCAGACTATATACACAGAGACGTTTATTAAATTAATCTGAAAATGAAATGAAATATTTTATTGGCTTGTTTGGTTGTATTTTTAGCCACATACTGCATTAATTTTAAAGAACACAAGATACATTGTACAACAGTAACACTTTCTATACAGTTGGTATCTATAATGCATTATAAGTGCATTTATACAGTAGTTATACAGTATATAAGCTTTATACAGTATTCATGATACTTTGTCGAAAGCCTATGTTAAAGTGCACAAATGTTCAAAATCACAGTTATTAAGTCTTATAGCAATAAAACATAAGGCTTTATAGCACTAATTGTTATAATGCGTTATAATCTTAAAAAAAAAAAAATTATACATTGCTGCGTAACACAAGATCTTTTATCTTTAACTTATTTACAGTCTGTAAAAAGCATTTATAATTCATTATGCACTAATATTAACGCAGCCTCCTTTGTAGAGCTTATTAATAACACTTGGCCTAACGACAGTAAACTTTTAATGAACTTTAACAAGTTTAATGTTTGTGGGCGGCACGGTGGCTTAGTGGTTAGCATGTTCTCCTCTCAGCACTAGGGATTCCCGGTTCGAATCCCAATCTGGGTAGAGTTTCCATGTTCTCCCTGTGTCCATGTGGGTTTCTTCCGGGTTCTCTGGTTTCCTCCCACAGTCCCAAAACATGGATCAAGGTCAAGTGAATTCTCCAAATTGCCCCATATAGAGTGTGTGTGTCAGTGTGAGTGAGTGTGTGCCCAGTGATAGATTGGAGCCCTGTCCTGGGTGTATCTGCCCCGAAACGTCCTCCCCTGGATGGACATGGGGAACCCCCCCCCACCCTCCCCGGGACCCTAGTAGAGGATAAAGCAGAAGATAATTGATGGATGGATGGCAGTTTAATGTTGTTGAAAGTCTATAAATGTAATAAGATTAATTCCGGAGGGTTGACGGTATTAAAACCTGTTCCAGGATCATCGAGGATGTAACATACGATGGCATTGTGAAGCAGAAAGAAGAAGCCCAGCAGCAGTACAGCCAGGCTGTATCACGAGGAGAAAGTGCTGGGATAGTAAGGTACCGCAGATACTGGACTTAACACCAAGTTTTTTGATAATTAAACTGATGAATGCAGTCGTCTTACACTTTCCGGTGTTCAGTTCAGTGGGACGGACATTAGAGGAGTTTAAGACCTCGGTGACGGTGGCTGCTCTCACTAAGGTGACCTTTGAACTGACGTATGAGGAGCTGCTGAAACGACGCCTGGGCAAATATGAACTACTCATCAACGCTTTCCCATCGCAGCCTGTGTCAGACTTCAAGGTAATACGATGAAATAGCAATCGGTTTGTATGGGTATTAATAACACTTGACATAAGCTTAAGCATACGATGTTTATAATCATATCGTATAGTGTTATAACAATACGACATAAGGCTTCATAACGCAAAGAGACATGCATTATAAACCTATGTATCGATTTTATATACATTATTTTCCTTTACCTAAAGTCAATTATGAAAAGAGCAATTATAATCACTTAAGTCGTTAAATATTCATATTAACATCAAAGTGGAAATGACAAGACATAACGCAACTCCAGTAAATGAGCTGTAAGTGTTTATTAGCAGTTATAACATTTTTAGGGGAGGCATTCGTTAAACACTATAAAGCTTCATGACACTGGCTATTTAATTATTATGATCCGTTAGAGTAATCATTTTTTAATGCATTATGTCACATTGTGTTATAAAGCCTTACCCTTATAATACCTTTATAACTTTTAATAGATATGGTCTTGATCATTTATGCAGGCTTATGACACATTTTGTAAAAATATATGGATAGCCATTTTAAAATATGGATACGTTATGAAGCGTTTTGTATGTGTTTATAATGCATTATAAAATACAGGTTTATAGATAGTGTATGTATTAGTGTCCAAGAACACTCTCAACCAGTGACTCTTTGTTCTCCATCTTTACATCTATTTAACTCAGTCTTTTACTGCTGCACTAGCACCTTATATTAAATACACAATTCTGCACATGTTAAGTTGACAGGTGTGTGTGTGTGTGTGTGTGTGTGTGTGTGTGTGTGGGTGGGCTATTTTGGGTGTGTTTTTGTTACTTCTGTAATATCAGGTTATATTCTGTAACCAAGGACAAATTCCTTGTATGTTTGTAGGCCAATAAAATCTGATGGAAAATTAAATATTTTATTGGCTTTTGGGGTAATTTTGTGCATTATTTTTAAATAACATAATTTTTGCACTGTACTCCTGTGTCCCCCAAAGGTGATAGCAGGCTTATAGCGTTCTGTAACCAAGGACAAACGACAAACTGAGGCAACTGGAACACCGGATAAAATCGCTAAATGAACTGAAATTTATTAAGGTGTGTGGCAGGTACCCTCGTTTGGAGGCATAACAGTGGGTTAAAGTCAATCTATCTCCACACTTGGCCAATAAAGTCTGATTCTGATTAAATTAATCTAAAAATGAAATATTTTATTGACTTGGTTGGTTGTATTTTTAGCCACATACTGCATTATTTTGAAATAACATAAGATACATTGCACAAAGCTTACACTGTCTGAAAATCTGGTATTTATACCGCGTTATAAGTGCATTTATACAGTATATAAGCTTTATACAGTATTCATGATTCTTTGTCCAAAGCGTATGTTAAGGGCATGTTATTATAGCAATATATATATTATAGCATATATATATATATATATATATATATATATATATATATATATATATATATATATATATATATATATATTACATTGCAATATCTGCATTTTCTGCAATATCTGGGATTAATAAAGTATTCTGATTCTGATAATCTGCTCTCGATATGTCCACTGACTCATGTGAATGTGATTCTGGTGTCTCCTGCAGATTGATGTTTATATAAAGGAACAACCAGGCATTTCGTCTCTGGATGTGAAAGGAGGATTGAACAATCAAGAATTGTCAAGCGCTCTAACCACTACTCAAGCTTCGTCTGCTCAGGAGGTAACAAAACCAAAAATAGAAAATTAATGACTTATAATACTAACTCATATTTCTGTAAAGTCATGAACTACTCATTATAAATCTTTATAACCTACAACACAAACTTTTGCAAGAACATTTTTTTTATTTGTCCTGGCAGGCATGGGTGAATTTTTCCCCCACTCTACAACAGCAGCTGAAGTGTTGTGAATTAGATGGACTGAATGGAGATTTGATTATAACATATGATGTGAAGCGGCAAGAAGCCAATGGAGAACTAAAGGTCAAACTTTTTTATTAGGTTTTAGCTCAAAAGATGGCATTAAAGCCCATTTCTTATCATTTGGTGTTGGGTGTACTGTATATAGTAATCTTTAAAAAAATCTGACAGATGATCTTTGGCTACAATGTTTTTGAAAACTTAGGTAACACCTTCAGTAAATCCAATAAAAAATAACTTATAATTATTTTTAGTTTTAATATTTGGAATAATAAAACATTGTTTCTTAAGTTAAAATATATATAATAAATGCAACTCTTTTTTTCAGGCAGGAAATGGCTATTTCGTACACTACTTTGCCCCTACAAATATTCAGAGCATCCCAAAGAATGTTGTTTTCATTATCGATCGCAGCGGCTCTATGCACGGCAGGAAAATGGAGCAGGTGGGTTCTAAAGGTTTTTTTTTTTTTTTTTAGTTACGATTTGTATCAGGGGTGGCACGGTGGCATGTTCTCCTTTCAGCGCTAGGGATTCTCGGTTTGAATCCCCATCTGGGTGGAGTTTCCATATTCTTCCCGTGTCCGTGTGGGTTTCCTCCGGGTTCTCCGGTTTCCTCCCACAGTCCAAAAACATGGACCAAATTGCCCCATATAAGGTGTGTGTCTGTGTGAGTGAGTGTGTGCCCAGTGATAGATTGGCACCCTGTCCTGGGTGTGTCTGCCCAGCGCCTGAAACGTTCTCCCCTGGATGGGCATGGGGAACCTCCCCCCCCCCCCCCCCTAATAGAGGATAAAGCAGAAGATAATGGATGGATGGATTTGTATCAGTTGTCATTGGTTTTAGGAAAATATTTACATTGTTGAGAAAGATCAGCCAGCACAGTGCATGCAATATATTCAGATTAATTTAGTTTATAAAGGGGGCAGCACGATGGCTTAGCGATTAGCATGTTCTCCTCTCAGCACTGGGGATTCCCGGTTTGAATCCCAATCTGGGTGGAGTTTCCATGTTCTCCCCATGTCCATGTTAGTTTCCACGGGGTCTCCAGTTTTCTCCCACAGTCCAAAAACATAGATCAAGGTCAATCGAATGCTCCAAATTGCCCCATATAACGTGTGTGTGTGTGAGTGAGTGTGTGCCCAGCGATGGATTGGCGTCCTGTCCTGGGTCTATCTGCCCAGCGCCCGAGACGTTCTCCCCAGATGTTCATGGTAAACCCCCATGATTCTACACTGTTGTTGCTGCCCCCCTGCTCAAGGAGGATGAGTCCCACACTGAGCCTCGGTCCTCACAAGGTTTCTTCTGTAAAATAACATCATTACAGGGAGTTTTTTCTTGCCACTGTCGCTTTGGCTTGCTCTTTAGGGGTTCGAAGGTTTATAACACTGCAAGCTAGTTTGTGATGATGTACTATTATAAAAAGTGCTTTATAAATAAATGACTTGAACTCGTATCACTGTATTTAGACTCGCACAGCACTGCTGAAAATCCTGGAGGATCTTTCTCCTGATGACTTCTTTGGCCTCATCACCTTCGACAGTCAAATTGACGTCTGGAAACCTGAGCTCCTACAAGCCACAGAGGAAAACCTGAACAAAGCAAAGACGTTCGTGAAGCAGATTGAGGATCGTGGAGGTATTATCAAAGTTTATTAAATTATTGCAAAAACATAGGTAATAGATTTTCCCTAAATATTTAATCAGGTGATAGGATTTTTAGAGTCTTGCATATTTTGGTAATTATTATAATTTTTTTTTAATGCTTACATGGTTTAAACACATTTCACAATATGGTAACACTTTCTATGAATCTGGTATTCACAATACGTTATAAACACATAAAAACACTTTATAAGCTATTCATAAATCTTTATAACACTGGTCATAAGCCTTTATACACAGATGATTCTAATCAAACTCATAATGTGTTATAAAGAACATGCTATACATCTTTTTAACAGAGTGATATAATGCATAACAAAATATATATCTTATATATTAAATATATATCTTATATATGTTAATATTTTAACTTATTTTAGTGACCTGTATCATGAAGCTTTATAATGTCTGTGTTAAAGAAATTCCTTCTCTTATAATTATGTGCTCATATATGTTTATGAACTCTTATAAACTTAAATACATAATGACTTATGAATGATTATAAATGCTCTTTTTGGCCTTTAGTATTTGTTTTAAATTAGATTAAATGTCTTAAAATCCAAAGAACACAAATTTTATATAATAATGCATTATAACAACTTTGTTTTAAAGTCTAATGTCATGTCTATATGCTCATATATGTATATATGCTTTATGACTATTGCATAAAGCTTTATAAATGCACTCATAATACATTATAATGACAACAGTCATACACAGTGATTTATTACATTTATAAATAGTGTTATAAAAACAACCAAAATAAAAAAGTCTATGTCTGAATTGTTATTCCAGCGACAGACATTAATGAAGCAGTGCTGAAAGGGGCAGACATGATCAAACGATACCCGCGGGAGGGCTCGGCCTCTCTCCTCATCCTGTTGACTGATGGAGACCCGACTTCAGGTAATAAATACACACCATGGATCAATAATACTGTATATTATTGATAAGAATAATACTCTCATTCTTATATACATATTCTTATTTTACTGTTTCTTACAAAACGCATTTGAAAATGAGATGGGGGGGGTTATTATAATGATTAACTAAATACAAGTTTGTCATACGGAAAAAAACTGTAAATCAATAAATTGTCACTTAATAAAATTTCGAGCAATTTTCATGGCCCAATCTTACACCCTGTGCAAGGTGCGTCGTGATGCTCGTTAATAATTAAGAGAATTAGAACATCCATCCATCCATTATCTTCCACTTTATCCTCTATTAGGGTCGCGGGGGGGGCGGGTCCCCATGCCCATCCAGGGGAGAACGTTTCGGGCGCTGGGCAGATACACCCAGGACAGGACACCAATCTATCACTGGACACATACTCACTCACAGTCCTGTCCTGGGTATATCTGCCCAGCGCCCAAAACATTCTCCCAGGATGGTCATGGGGAACTCCCCCACCCCACCCCCTGACCCTAATAGAGGATAAAGTGGGAGATAATGGATGGATGAAAGAACAGGATGGGAAACTTTCTGTGTGTTTATGTAGGTGATTTACTTTGTTCTTGTCTCTTGACACTTGTCTCTTTTCAGGTGTAACAAACACAGATAAAATCCAGGCCAACGTGAAGGAGGCGATTGGGGGTAAATATCCTCTCTATTGCCTGGGCTTTGGTTACGATGTCAACTTTGGGTTCCTGGAGAAAATGTCACTGGAAAACAACGGAGTTGCTCGGAGGATATACGCCGACTCGGATGCTGACCTACAGCTGCAGGTGTGATCCAATGAGATTTGAGTAACGCTTTCTATGTCAAAGCTTTATAATGCATTTATAACCATTGTCATAATCTACTGTTAATGTACATATATGTTCTTAACAATACGCCATTTAGCTTTATAACACAACAGGACATAAATCATTATAAAGCATATTTAATTGTTCATTAACCTTAAAAGCATTAAGTGAAGTGTTATTTATTAGGACTGCAGAAATATTGGCACATATTGATTATAAAACACTATAAATGCTCATTTGTTTGCATGTTATAATGCATTATGTCATGTTGTGTTTTTAAAGCTATATTGTATGCACTTATAACAACCCTATGAATGTAACTATGAAAACATCCAATGGGCATTAACAGATGTTCATGACAAAGGTTAAAAGCATTATGAATCTTTTGTAAAGCTTTATAAATGCTCGTATTTTAACTAATTTGAATGTTGGTAGGGTTTCTATGAAGAAGTGGCCACTCCTCTTATAATGTATTTATAACCATTGTCATAATCTCATTTTAATGTTGTATATGTTCTTAACAATACGCCATTTAGCTTTATAACACAACAGGACATTAATCATTATAAAGCATATTTTAACTGTTTATTAACATATTAAAAAGGGCAGTGTCATCAGAATTTATAACCCCATTAATATCTTATTCACACCATTATGTATGTGACATTATAAAAGCTCATAACTGCTAATAAGAACTTATTAGGTCTTTTTACAAGCATTAAGTGAAGTGTTGTTATTTATTAGGACTGCAGAAATATTGTAAAGCTTTATAAATGTTCTTTATATTATAAATTATGAATGAATATCTAATGCATAGAATGTATTGTAACTCATTTGCGTGTCTGTAGGGTTTCTATGAAGAAGTGGCCACTCCTCTTTTAACTGATGTCCAGATGAATTACATCGGCGCCACCAACCTGACCCAGACCAGTTTCAGCCTGTATTACAACGGCTCCGAGATCGTGGTGGCGGGTCAACTCACTGACAACAGTCTGGATACCCTAAAAACTGAAGTCATCGCAATCTCAGTAAGACCCTCCCACAGATTCTGTTGTAGAAAAAAAAAAGAAGAAAAAAAAAAGGGGGGGGGGGGGCGCAGCATCGAATAACAATCAGGTTTGATGAATTTACAGTATAGTTGGTTTTCTCCATGGCTTCTGACTTGTGGTGTTCTCATTTATAAGTCGCTTTGGATAAAAGCGTCTGCTAAATGATTAAATGTAAATATTTATTCCACTTCACTTTATAACTACAACTATAATGACTTATGAATGATTATAAATGCTCTTTACAGACTTAGGTTAAGTGAAATAATTTTGTATTAATATAGAATGTCTTAAGATCCATACAAAGTGTATAGTATAATGCATTATAACAATTTTGTTTTAAAACCTAATGTCATATTGTTATAACACTTTATGACCCTAATTCTAAAGATGTATATTTACATAGAAACAGAAGTCATCGCAATCTTAATAAGATTTTAATATTTTCTTTTTTGATTCGTTAATTTTCAACTTATTGTAGTAACCAGTATCATAAAGCTTCATAAATGTTGTGTTAAACAAATTACTTCTCTGAAAATGATAAGTGCTCATAAATGTTCATGAACACTTATATGCTCACTTTACAGGAATTAGGTCAGTGTTGTCATTTATTAGCTCTATTAAGAAGATAGATTTATTATTAGATTACATAATGATTTATGAATGATTATAAATGCTCTTTATAAATTATCTTTATAAATGCTCCAGACTTAAAATCCAAAATCCAAAGAATTCAAAGTTTATATTATGATGCATTAAAGACCGTAATTCTAAAGATACATGTACATTGACATAGAAACAGAATTTGGCAATTTTTAAAAAAATCCGTTATATAATATTTTTCAACTTATTGTAGTAACCAGTATCATAAAGCTTTATAAACGTTGTGTTAAACAACTTCCCTCTCTGAAAATGATAAGTGCTCATAAATGTTCACGAACACTTATAAGCTCACTTTACAGGCATTAGTTTTTCAGTATTGTCATTTATTAGCTCTATTAAGAAGATAGATTTATTATTAGTACATAATGACTTATGAATGATTATAAATGCTCTTTCCAGACTTAAGATATATACATAAGATTGAATGTCTTAAAATCCAATGAATACAAAGTTTATATTATGATGCATTAAAGTCATATTGTTATTACACTTTATGACCATATTTCTAAAGATACATGTACATTGACATAGAAACAGAATTTGGCAATTTTTAAAAAAATCCGTTATATAATATTTTTCAACTTATTGTAGT
This sequence comes from Corydoras sp. C115, assembly GCA_019802505.1. NCBI lineage: Eukaryota > Metazoa > Chordata > Actinopteri > Siluriformes > Callichthyidae > Corydoras > Corydoras sp. C115. The sequence continues at coordinate 1,933,660 of JAFMOC010000061.1, forward strand.
AACCAGTATCATAAAGCTTTATAAACGTTATGTTAAACAACTTCCCTCTCATAAGCTCACTTTACAGGCATTAGGTATTCAGTGTTATCATTCATTAGCTCTATTAACTCTTTACTCTTTAAGATTGAATGTCTTAAAATCCAATGAATACAAAGTTTATATTATAATGCATTAAAGTCATATTACTATAACACTTTATGACAATAATTGTAAAGTTATATGTACATTTACATATAAACAGAAGTCATCGCAATCTCAGTAAGACTCTCACAGATTTTGCTCATTTGCATATTTCCAGAGAAGCTCGCAAGTGAAATACCAAGACTCTGTGTCAACAAAAGATGTGACCGACGTGTTGCCACAGCATGAAGACTTTGTGCAGAGACTGTGGGCTTACCTTACCGTTAAACAGCTCCTGGAAAAAGAGTGAGCATGCGTCCTGTATCACTGTCTGCATCATTATGGGAAATATGTTGACCATTGGTGTTTTTGTCTCAGAGTGACACTTAAAGGCGAGGAAAAGAATGCCATTCAAAAACAAGCTTTGGATCTATCGTTGAAGTATACCTTCGTGACCCCTTTGACGTCAATGGTGGTCACCAAGCCCCAGGAGGAAAAGACCCAAGTTGCTCACAAGCCTAAGGAGGGGGAGAGCAACGACAGGGGAGTCATTCCGCAGTCACCACCACACCATTCACGTCCAACCAAACGTAATTCATTCATTTCATTCACTTTACTGGCAATTTTTGTGTTGTATGCAGTATGGTAACCCATTCTATAAATATGTACTAATCATCCTCTTCAACTATCCATCCATCCATCCATTATGTCCCGCTTTATCCTATATTTGGGTCGCGAGGGGTCCATCCTGGGGAGAACGTTCCAGGCGCTGGGCAGATACACCCAGGACAGGGCGGCAATCTATCGCTGGGCACACACTCACTCACACAGACACACTCTATATGGGGCAATTTGGAGAACTCAATTGACTTGATCCATGTTTTTGGACTGTGGGAGGAAACCGGAGAACCTGGAAGAAACCCACATGGGGAGAACATGGAAACTCCACCCAGATGGGTATTCGAACCAGGAATCCCTAGCACTGAGAGGAGAACATGCTAACCATTAAGCCACCTTGCCGCCCCCTCTTTAACTAAACACACCAAAATCATACCAAAATTTGGAATTCATAACGCTTTATAACACTTGTCATAAGCCTCTGTTAATGTAAATAGATGTTAAATAGAGTGTTACCATACTCATGAAGTGTTTAAAGAGTCTAAAGTCTTTATAACACAAAGTGACATAATGCATTATAAAATGTATCCTTATATCATATTATAACACTTTATGAGTGTGATTATGATTTGGACTGTGGGAGGAAACTGGAGAACCCAGAGGAAAGCCACGCTGAGAGGCGGACGTGCTAACCACTAGGACACTGTGCCGCCCTCAATACAATACAATACAATGCAATACATATACATATCACTGTATTAAAAAATTCTTCTGCTTTTTGTTTTTAATTTTGTTTGTTGTGGTGGTGATAAATATTTATATTAATATAATTTTATTATTATTATTATTATTATTATTATTATTATTATTATTTCAGACCACAGCCTCAAAGTTGCAAGAGGTCCATTACATCATCCAGGTCTGTTTGGTTTATCAGGTCGATATGGTCTACGAGGTCGATTAGGTCCACCACCTCCACCACCTCCACCACCTCAACCAGGTCAAGCAGGTCCACCAGGTCAACCAGGTCAAGCAGGTCCACCAGCTCCACCAGGTCAACCAGGTCAAGCAGGTCCACCAGCTCCACCACCTCCACCAGGTTTACCAAGTCGTAGTGGTAGGATATATAGTGGTTTTGTCTTTTTTTCTCAATTGACCATCATGATTTTTTAACATTCTTGGTAATTTGTACATTCACAGTTATATACATCTATGAATCTCCATCCATCCATTATCTTCCGCTTTATCCTCTAATAGGTTGCGGGGTGGGGTGTGATGGTGGTATGGGGGCTATCCAGGGGAGAACGTCTCGGGCGCTGGGCAGGCACACCCAGGACAGGACACCAATCTATCACTGGACACACACTCACTCACACAGACACACTCCATATGGGGCCATTTGGAGCATTCAATTGACCTTGATCCATGTTTTTGGACTGTGGGAGGAAACCGGAGAACCCGGAGGAAACCCACGGGGACACGCGGAGAACATTGAGAACACTAAGCCACCATGCCGCCTGAACACCAAGACATTTTTAAGTATTATATTTCATTTGAGCAGCATTTTAAAAAGCATTTGTTCTCTTCTCTTTAGGACACCTTCCAGGCCAGTTTTTACTCATGTCTCCAGGTGGTGTGTATTATTATTTTTTTATGTTTATTGTGTCTACTGACCTTATTTTAGGTCATGGGGTTAGGGATATTTAAATGGCAAAATAATAAGTCCATACATTTTGGCTGGTAGGTCTCACTTTCATTCATTCATCCTTTATCATCTGCTTTATCCTCTATTAGGGTCGCGGGGGGCACACACTCACTCACACAGACACACTCTATATGGGGCAATTTGGAGAACTCAATTGACTTGATCCATGTTTTTGGACTGTGGGAGGAAACCGGAGAACCTGGAGGAAACCCACACGGACACGGGGAGAACATGGAAACTCCACCCAGATGGGGATTGGAACCGGGAATCCGTAGTGCTGAGAGGAGAACATGCTAACCACTAAGCCACTAAACCACTAAATTGTTAAATTTATTAATAATGATGCGAAATTGTCTAAGCCTTTTATTTTCTTGCAGCACACGACTACAGCGATTACAGTTCAGCATACGATCAATACGATCAAAACCCAGCACCAGGTATATAAACAGCTTTCATATTAAAGTCAAAAAGTTTTTTTTTTTTAGGATTATTTGCATTATTTAATGTGTATATATATATATTTTATTCTTGTTTAGTTTTTGATTTTGCAGTTGTTGGTAAGTAGCTCTTATTGACTTGCAATATGAAAATGTAGGTACAAGATAGCTTTTGTGTCTTTTATAAAATTTTAAATTTGACATTTAAAAAATCGACATCAATTTGAATGAAAACATGCTCCTTTGGCTTTAAGTTAAAGTTTAAGTAATTTATTTATATAGTTCTTTTTACATTAGTACATTGTCACAAAGCAGCTTTACAGTGTTATACGCCTTTAAACCCCCAAAGAGCAAACCGAAGCAACAGTGGCAAGAAAAAACTTATGTTGTTATTTTAAGAAAGAAACCTTGTTAGGACCGAGGCTCAGCGGGGGACTCATCCTCCTTCATTCTTCATTTTAATGGCTTTTAATTTTTAATGGCACTGCGGCTACAACGAATATGAATGGAACCTGGATTTTAATTGGACTGGCGGTCCTGCAGAACCCCCTTAATGAACTTACATATAGTTTTCCAGTTGTTAAAGTTTTTCCATTTGTTAAATATAGTCACTCGATCTCCTCACAATCTGTACATTAGTGTTCTGCACTGTTTCCCCCTCAGAGTCTTTGGTCCTCACAAGGTTTCTTCCTTAAAATAACAACATAACAGGGAGTTTTTTTCTTGCCACTGTCTCTTCAGTGTTACCATCGTCCGTCTTTCCCCGGGAGGAGGGCGGCTAACGCGGAGTTGCGGAATTCAGCCGCTCGCGCCTAGTGAGCGCTCCCGGGATACCGACCACGTGCGTCGGTCCACGGCGAACGCTCCCACGGAATACGACCCACGCGGAGAAGGTGCGCAGCGCCGCACCGTGGTTGTACGCGGAAGGTTTTCTTCCAAACACCGGGATAAAAACCAAAATGAGAATTTAATAAAAATTGGTGCTGGGACACCAACGAAAAGGGGGAACAAACAAACAACGTAAGGTAGGGCATAAAAACCACGTAACGTAGGGCATAAAAACCACAAAACAAAGACGTGCGTAGAAGATATGGAAAACTCAGAATAATCTGAGTTTTCCATATCTTCTACGCACATCTTTGTTTTGTGGTTTATATACCCTACGTTACGTTGTTTGTTTATTCCCCCTTTTCGTTGGTGTCCCAGCACCAATTTTTATTAAATTCGATGTTTGGTTTTTATCCCGGTGTCTTTTTCTCTCCTTCCGCGTTCAACCACGTTGCGGCGCTGCGCACCTTCTCCGCGTGGGTCGTATACCGTGGGAGCGTTTTCCGTGGACCGATGCACGCATTTTTCCCCGCGTGGTCGGTACCCGGGAGCGCTCACTAGGCGCGAGCGGCTGAATGCTACACCTCCGGGTTAGCCGCCCTCCTCCCGGGGAAAGACGGCAATGGTAACATTCAGCTTGCTCTTTGGGGGTTTAAAGGGTTATAACTCTGTAAAGCTGCTTTGTGACCATGTACTGTTGTAAAAAGCTCTATATAAATAAATGACTTGAACTTGAACTTGACAAATTTTTCTTTTTCTTTTCTTGTACGTTGTTCAGACCCAAGACCAACGCATGGTAAGTGCGGCTTCGTTTCTTGTAATTAAATTCGTGTGCAATCAGACGCTGTTTAACGATGCTTTTTTCTTTTGTTTAGTTTCTATCGTTTCATTTATGGATGAAATGGATCCTGAACCAACTCCCACCATCTCACCTTCTAGTAAACTTTAAGAGATTAGAGATAAGTTTTTCAGCCAGTACTTTTTTTGTGTGAAAATCATTTTTAATTCCAACTCTGTTCTCTGATTTACAGATTTAAATGTCCGATTCCTGATCTCTGCGCTGCCAAAGCCGGTGTGTTTTGATACTCCTGTAAATAACAACCTGCGTCTCCTTTTGGACTCCTCATCAGGTTCTGTATTCCTTTCTTTCTGGTTACTATTACTTCCATCCATCCATCCATTATCTTCTGCTTTATCCTATATTAGGGTTGCGGGGGGTTTTCCCATGCCCATCCAGTGGAGAACGTTTCGGGCGCTGGGCAGATACACCCAGGACAGGGGGGCAATCTATCACTGTGCACACACACTCACACAAATACACTCTATATGGGGAGAACTCAATTGACCTTGATCCATGTTTTTGGACTGTGGGAGGAAACCGGAGAACCCAGAGGAAACCCATGTGGACACGGGGAGAACATGGAAACTCCACTCAGATTCGGATTCGAACCGGGAATTTTTAGCACTGAGAGGAGAACATGCTAACCACTAAGCCACCACCTCTCACTTACCATCCATTCATTATCTTCCACTTTATCCTCTACTAGGTTCATGGGGGGGTTCCCCATGCCCATCCAGGGGAGAACGTCTTGGGCGCTGGGCAGATACACCCAGGACAGGACACCAATCTATCACTGCACACACTCACACACACACACACACTCTATATGGGGCAATTTGAAACATTCAATTGACCTTGATCCATGTTTTTGGACTGTGGGAGGAAACCGGAGAACCCGGAAGAAACCCACACAGACACAGGGAGAACATGGAAACTCCACCCAGATGGGGATTCGAACCGGGAATCCCTAGCGCTGAGAGGAGAACATGCTCACCACTAAGCCACCATATTAATGTCATTTTTTAAATATTTATTTTATATTTATTTGTATATATAAACACATCTAATGGAGCATCTGTAAAAACTGCAATTAATTGAAATTAATAAAGTATTCTGATTCTGATTCTGATACAAAACTGTGGTATTTTTACCCAAAATGACCTAAATAATCTCACTCTCTCTCTCTCTCTCTCTCTTTCTCTCCCTCTGTCTCTCTCTCTCTCTCTCTCTCTCTCTCTCTCTCTCCCTCTGTCTCTCTGTCTCTCACTCTCTCTCTCTCTCTCTCTGTCTCTCTGTCTCTCTGTCTCTCTCTCTCTGTCTCTCTCTCTCTCTCTCTCTCTCTCCCTCTGTCTCTCTTTCTTAAACAGACATTACAATGAATGGGGAGCTCTCAGATAAAGGCTTCAAACGTATTGTTCTTCACTACAAAACAGCCAAACTCCGTGTCAATCCTAACAGTGTCATGTACACCTTTGAAACAGATATTGTAAAATTACTTTGGAATAAGGGACCCAGCAAGCATGAACACAACGGGTATGATTTCAGCTTCTTTAATGAATTCAATATACAAAAAACTGCTGTTTTATATTATTTCATGCAAAAATATATACCACTCCAGTTCAAATGCCAAGCGTTAGTAATTTTTTGGTATAAAAATACTAAATTGCCCCAGTCTTAACAGCCAATATATAATGTGTGTGTGTGTGTGAGTGAGTGAGTGTGTGCCCAGCGATGGATTGGTGCACTGTCCTGGGTGTATCTACATTCTTTTGGTCCCTAGGGCGACCCCCTCCTCCTCCGTGACCCTGGTAGAGAATTAAGCAGCCAAAATAAAGAGATGGGGGTGGTAGCTTAGCGGTGAGGTTGTTGGGCTATCAATCTGAAAGCTGGGGCTTTCCATTATTCTTTACAAACTGAAGCTGCAGGTGTGGACCCTTGAAAAAATGTTATTAACCCTCATTACTCCAGAGGAGCTGTATCATGACATCATGACCCAATATTCTGAAACCACTTATAAGTCCCTTTACATAACATATAATCCATCCATCCATTATCTTCCACTATATCGTCTACTAGGGTCGCGGGGGGGTTCCCAATGCCCATCCAGGGGAGAACGTTTCGGGTGCTGGACAGATACACCCAGGACAGGGCAGCAATCTATCACTGGGCACACACTCACTCACACAGACACACTCTATATAAGATAAGAGAAGATAAGATAAACCTTTATTTGTCCCACAATGGGGAAATTCACAAATTCCTATGGGGCAATTTGGAGAATTCAATTGACCTTGATCCATGTTTTTGGACTGGGCAGATACACCCAGGATAGGGCACCAATCTATTGCTAGGCACACACTCACTTACACACACTCACACATACACACTCTATATGGGGCAATTTGGAGAATTCAATTTGATCCATGTTTTTGGACTGTGGGCCACGTGGACCCACGTGGACACGGGGAGAACATGGAAACTCCACCCAGATTGGGATTGGAACCAGGAATCCCTAGTGTTGAGAGGAGAACATGCTAACCACTAAGCCACCTGCTTTAGATAACGATGTCTGCAAAATGACTTAATCTAATTTAATTCAACAAATGCTCCGGTTTATATACTGATGTAATTAAAGTTAATTAACTATAGTTCTTCAGCTCCCCTCGATCTTCTGAGGTGTTAATAGATGGTGACAGAACTAGCAAATGTTTTGATGTTTTTTTTTTATTTATTTATTTTTTTTTACAGAATGTCTGTCGTTATGGGGAACAATGAGGTAGATATCACCATAGGAATGGTACGGATTGTTATCCTGCTCCACAACAAAGAAGGAGTAACGTTCCTGTGGCCCGCTGTTCGGCAGCAGCCAAAAGATGTAGACATGCAAGGCCTTCTGGGTAAGAATTCTTTTAAAAAGACAGGTTTAATCCACCTGTAACTTGTGGCATCAAGTGGCATCAATAAAATCCAACCATGATGGACATTCAGACCGATTTTAATGAAAACATGCTCCTTTGGCTTTAAGTATAGAGAGCTTTTTATAATAGTACATTGTCACAAAGCAGTTTTACAGTGTTATTAAACCTTTAACCCCCAAAAAGCAAACCAAAGCGACAGTGGCAAGAAAAAACTCACTGTTATGATGTTATTTTAAGGAAAAAACCTTGTGAGGACCGAGACTCAGTGGGGGGGGGGGGGCAGCATCAATAGTTTAGAACACTAATGTACAGATCGTATGATGATCATGTCATTGAGGGCGTCCTGCTGGACCCGGCAGTCCAATAGAAATACAGGTTCCATTCAGAAAGTCACTTTTAAAGTCATTTCTCCACAAAGAGACAAAGTTCTGGGTCTACAATAATATTAATAAAAATATAATACAAAATCTTTGTCATGGCTTGATTTTGAGGTTTGATTTTGAGGTTTTGGTGTTTAGACTCTTTTTCACTGTGAATTTATTGTCAGTCCTAATCTTCAGTCCTAGGTCTTTAATTTCAAAGGTCTTTAGATTTAATGAAGAGTCCCATGGATGAAAAGTCATAAAAAGTCATCGGTTTTGTTTAATTGTTTTTAAATGATTTCTCTAAAATGTAAATATAGCTTTAATCTCTGATCACTTTTTTTATTGGTGTTTTTAGGAAAAGCTGATCTGCAATATACAGAACTTGGATCGAAGATTACACTAAATAATCAGGAGATAGAGGCAACTGGGTAAGATGATAACCTGTTTAATTATTCATAATCATTCTGAAGTAACCAAATGGTGTGTGTGAGTATATATATGTGTATATAGATATATATATATATTAAGCGGCATGGTGGCTTAGTGGTTGGCAGGTTCTCCTCTCAGCGCTCGGGATTCCCGGTTCAAATCCCAATCTGGGAAGAGTTTCCATGTTCTCCGTGTCCGTGTGGGTGTTCTCCGGTTTCCTCCCACAGTCCCAAACCATGGATCAAGGTCAATTGAATTCTCCAAATTGCCCCATATAGAGTGTTTCTGTGTGTGAGTGTCTGCCCAGCGATAGATTGGCGCCCTGTCCTGGGTGTATCTGCCCAATGCCCGAAACATTCTCCCCTGAATGGGCATGGGGAACCCCCCCACGACCCTAATAAAGGATAAAGCAGAAGATAATGGATGTGTGTGTATATATATATATATCACAAGAAAGAGGTATAACTCTGCTATGCATCAGGCTTAACAACACTTCTTTCCTGTGATGTATTTATGATAATGCGGCCCTCTTCTCTTACGTCTAACTCTTTTAATAACACATGATGAACATGTGCAACCTTTATAAGCTGCAACATCACATGTGGCGCAGGGAGACTATATAGGATTTATAAACCCTGTTCTTATGCTTGGGGAGACCTGGCTCCAGTCGTTTATTGTTTTCAGAATAGGTAGTATCATTACTGAACCCCAAATAGACTTCTGGAGTAAGTTAAAAAGTCCAGTTCTTTTCAGAATCTTATTAATGTTATAATTGCTATGATTTTCTAACAGGAGTACCGCTGATGACTACAGATTCCACGCTGCACCTGCTGTTGAGTGTTTACTTGTACCATTCCAGTTCGCTATGCAGGGAGATCTGTCTGATTACACTGTTGCAAAGTTGTAGTGCTGCTGTCTCTGCAGACAGACACCTGTTTTATTACAAAAATGAAATGACAAAAATTCTGTTATAGAATACGATGAAAGCAAAACTGTTAAAATGGCAGCAATATTTACAGCAATAAAATTATAATCAAAAATCTACACAGAGTCATGTGTGAACTTTGTTTGAACACCAAATTAAATTAAAATTAAAAAAATTAAAATTAAAAATTAAATAAATCCCAATCCCAACACCAGGCATGAAGAGCATTATGCACTCAAAAAAAAAAAAAAAAAACTTTTATAGGTTTTAAGTGCAAAACAGAGATCTGTTTCCTAAACGAATTGTGACTCGAGGTAGTTTGTTACTCACATTTACAATTTATTACATTTACATTTTAATTTACATAAGGTACTGGAAAGGGTGGCACAGTGGTTTAGTGATTAGCATGTTCTCCTCTCAGTGCTAGGGATTACCGGTACGAATACCAATCTGGGTGGAGTTTCCACGTTCTCCCCGTGTCCGCATGGGTTTCCTCCAGGTTCTCCGGCTTCCGACCATGGATCAAGGTCAATTGAATTCTCCAAATTGCCCCATATAGAGTGTGTCTGTGTGAGTGTGTGTGCCCAGTGATAGATTGGTACCCTGTCCTGGGTGTATCTGCCCAGCACCCGAAACGCTCTCCCCTGGATGGACATGGGGAACCCCCCCCCCTCCCACGACTGAAATAGATGATAAAACAGAAGATGATGGATGGATGGATGGATGGATGGGATTATTACTCAGATTTGTTCTCTGACTCTTTTGTCATTAAGTACTTTGGTACTTAAAAACCACACAAATGCTCTGGTTGTGTTTATAATATATATATTCATAAGCTTTACGAAGTATTCATTACACCTTATAACATTTGTGATAAGCCTCTGTTAATGTCATAACAAATGTTATAATTATATGACATGGTTTGATTATAAAAAATATATAATATTTTTAAAATATTTTAAAATATTATTTTGATATAATATTTTGAATGGATTTCAAATTATGCAACTTCTTCTTTCTTGTAACTCAACAGCAACTATATAGTGATGATTTAAAGTTTGTACACAGTTAGGAATTAAGAAGTCATCAGATTCTACTGTCCACTCTAGCTGAATTAGGCTTTTCTGATACGACACTTGAATGGTTCCGATCCTATCTCACAGGAAGGACCTTCAAAGTGTCATGGAATGGGGAGATCTCTAACTCTCACCAAGTACGCACTGGTGTGCCTCAGGGCTCTGTACTTGGTCCTCTCCTCTTCTCTCTTTACATGACATCACTGAGCACAGTCATCCAGGCACATGGTTTCTCTTACCACTGCTATGCTGATGACACTCAACTTCATCTGTCTTTTGCCCCTGATGACACCACCATCTCAAATCGGGTATCTGCATGCCTCTCCGACATATCTGTCTGGATGAAGGCCCGTCATCTCAAATTAAACTTAGAAAAAACAGAGCTTCTCATTATCCCTGCTAAACCCTGAATCCATCACAACCTGACCTTCCAAATTGATGGCTCCACAATCTCCCCAACTGACTCGGTCCGGAACCTTGGGTTCACTATAGACTCCCACCTTAAACTCTCTGATCATGTGATCAAAACCGCCCGTTCTTGTAGATTCCTTCTTTATAACATAAGGAAGATCAGACCCTTTCTGACTGAACATGCTACCCAACTGCTTGTTCAAGCCCTAGTCTTATCCCGGCTTGATTATTGTAATGCACTTCTTGCCGGTATCCCAAATTCCACCATCAGACCTCTTCAATTAATTCAAAACTCTGCAGCCCGACTCGTGTTTAACCAGCCCAAGCGAACTCACGTCACTCCATTACTCACTTCCCTCCATTGGCTTCCTGTAGCTGCTCGCATTCAGTACAAGTCGCTGACTCTGGCATACAGAACCATTTCTGGATCTTCCCCCTCTTACCTTCACTCTATCTTTTCAAAATACACTCCGACTCGTTCACTTCGCTCCAGTGATGATTGTCGCCTGGCGATTCCACCTCACCGAGGAGCTAATTCTCATTCTGTGGCGTTCACCACTGCAAAATGGTGGAACGATCTTCCAAACTCTGTCCGTAAGGCAGAATCTCTAAACAGTTTTAAGAAACTGCTTAAGACACATCTATTTACCAAATACCTGTTATAAAAAAAAAAAAAAAAAAAAAAAAAAAAAAAAGAGGGGGGGGGCGCAGCTTCGAATAACAATCAGGTTGATGAACTTACAGTATAGTTGGTTTTCTCCATGGCTTCTGACTTGTGGTGTTCTCATTTGTAAGTCGCTTTGGATAAAAGCGTCTGCTAAATGACTAAATGTAAATGTAAATGTAAGTTACACAAGGTAACTGTTAGGTAACTAAATGCTCATATTGGCTGTATTTGGTATTGAGTCCAGCAGCAGTGAATATCAATGGGGTCATGGCATTTTGAAAGAAAAAAGCTGCTGCTGTTCCAATAGAACATTGCTGTCTCTGTACAGTTTACTTAATATCACATGGAAAAGCCAAAAGTTGAAATACAGTAATGTTTAAAAATAATAACACTTTAATAATAATAATAATAATAATAATAATAATAATAATATAATCATCATCATCATCATCATCATCATCATTGTCATTATCATAATAATAATCATAATCACGATCGTATTTGACAATAGGAAAATATCTAATTGTTAATTAAGCTTTATATGTTAGTCTCTCATAGTTTATATTCTAAATTGCTAACATGGAATTTGTCAAAAAAAAACAAACCCAGCTAGAATAATAATCCTTATTCACCAATCTTTATTCATTCATTATCTTGTAATTAAATAACAACATTTAAATGTATGTTGAGTGTTGTGGAGTTTCATCTAGTACCCTGACACAATGTCTACAACTTGTGTATACTGTATATATATTTATATATATAAAATGTGTGTGTGTGTGTGTATATATATATATATATATATATATATATATATATATATATATATATATATATATATATATATATATATATATATACATAAATATAACTATTGCACCTGAAGGTCCTGATGTGTACTTTTTGTTCCCAAACATTAAAGAACATAAAATACCTTTACTATAGTACACTGTGTCTGTTCAGATACAACTATCATAATGTTGATAAAATTGTGTGATATGTATGTACTTAAATGATTTTAGAGGGAACGCAATGCAAAAACAAATATAGCTTAACACTGCAGTTGCTATTGATATATCATGAAAATGTAATGACTGTAGTAGATATTGCAAAAAATGTCCAGGGAGATTAAATGTGCTGCTGAAAGGGAATATTAACAGTACAAACCTATTATAATCATCTGTTGTAATATTGAAATGCTTGTAGAATTGTTCATTCTGTAAATGGTCTCTCACTAGTAAACTAATTGTGCTCATTTACATCTTTAAATTATATTATACTCTTATTAAATTATTATATATTATATTATTATTATACTCTTATTATATTATACTCTTATCTTAGTAAGTAAAGAAGAAAAAAATATTTTAATAGTGTTAAAAAAAAAAAAAAAGTTGTATTCTGGCCAAAAGCAACAAACAGATAAGGTGGTACTTTTGGTAAATGACGAGGCCAATGGTGAATTCTATTCAAATGTTTGTTTTAAACCATGGTTTAAAACCTCTGTCTTGGAGTCTGCAGCTCTCCATGTTCACCATGAGTCGAGCAATAATTGTAATATCCTTTTTAGGGTCTTTACTCATCTGTGCCACCTCAGCCCCCGTCAGTGAGGTAAGATCAGATATGTTATATGGTATTATATGTATATGTTACATGTATGAGAAGCTTTTTTAATTTTTACAATGCGTTAACTTTAAAAATTTGTAGTCTTGTAAGGTAACCCTATATATTGTTTAATGGATGTGAGAGTTAATCCTGAATTATTAAAACTTCTGCTGTGGGATTGTTAACCATCAGTACCTGACACCGAAATAAAGAAATGAGCACATACTCTTCTCTATCTGAAATCTTAAAACTTAGATAAAACTCGGATTTTATTTCTTAAAAAGGGAGTATGATATTTAGGAATTTCATGTCTATTGATTTCATATAGGTGTTATAAAGACACAACTGGCTTTATGTGAAATACTAAAGCTTTCATCAGTTAGTTTTGGGTATAATATTTTTTATATTATATTATATTTATCATATTACATTTATTATATTATATCATATTATTTATCATATTATATCATATTATCATATTATATTTTTGTGCAGGTATAATTCTGTAAGAACATTACTTATGATAACTGCACAGAATCTGATTCTTGTGGGAAAATTTTAAAGTGTTTATATGAAGTCAGTATTCATTCTACATTATGAGTTCATTCATAAAGCTTTATAAAACTATTCATAAGCCTCTATTAATTAAGTAATAATATTTCAAACTTAAAGAAGATTTATCTTTTTTAGATTTTAGATTTTAGATGTAGGTTAGATTTTTCTAACATTTAGATTTTAACGCATAATAAAAATTTGTGTTATAAAGCCTTTTACCTTATTGTTAAAATCACCTTAGGACATGAGTTACTACATATTTCAATACAATTTATGAGTATATATATATATACAGCAAGTCAGCAAGTAAATAAAATCACAGTGTTTACCAACATTTTACTTAGATTTAATTTGTATATACATATATATATACAAACTAAATCTAAGTAAAATGTTGGTAAACACTGTGATTTTATTTACCTGATTCTGCTGATTCTGCTGATTCTGCTTATCACAGGGTTCAAACATTGACATCTACAGCTTCCACATCAATTCTACAGTAATCAGCCGCTACGCCATCACTGTCATCAGAAGTCGCGTGGCAAACCGGCTCAATGAGTCCAAAGAAGTTCATTTTGAAGTTAAAATACCCAAGAATGCCTTCATCAGCAAATTCCAAATGTGAGTTAGTATGAATCGTCTGTACAGTTTGGGAATATTAAGACAGTTGTTTATACATCTAGCAGATTGTTAAATATCCTACGTTTACCTAACGTAAAGGCAGATGCATATCTGCAACCATTTGGTCATATGGTGTATTTTAATCGCAGTATTGTTTTGAATCTGTTAAAGAGTTTGAAGCATAGTTAATATTAATCAAAAGTCAAATGTTTGGAAACACCACCTTCTTCCTCCACTGTCTATTTTTTCCGCTTATGATATTGAAGGTCTTTGTAGTTTTTTGTAGTCTTTCTTTGTTGTTGTTAGTCCCCTGTTGGTTCTCTGTTCTCTGTTGGTCAGGAGCATCACAGAACAGGTATCATTTGGGTGGTGGATTGTTTCTTGTCAGTTCTGCAGTGACACTGATGTGGTGAGGGGGTTTTAGTGCAGCAGTGCTGCTGGAGTTTCATTTCTCCACCTCAGTGACACTGCTGGGCTAGGAATAATGCACCCACCCAATAACCCCTGCTCTGTGGTGCTACTATTGGGGTTCTGACCATTAGAACAGAGTAAAGGGGACGTACACAGTATGTACTGTGGAACACAAACAGATGGACTACAGTCTGGAATTATAGAACTACAAAGTCCATCTTTACAAAAAATGGAACTGAGAACATGGACAATTTGACAAACATTTGACTGAAACTGGAAGTTAAAAGCCAAACAATGGTAGACAATCAGCAGTTTCCAGAAGTCTCAGAAGTCAGAATGAATTATTTCCAGATTTCTGTACATGAATTGTATCTTTATAGGCACATTGATGGAAAGACGTATGACGGAGTGGTGAAGCAAAAAGAAGAAGCGCAGCAGCAGTACAGTCAGGCGGTATCACGAGGAGAAAGTGCTGGGATGGTCAGGTAGGTTGGTTATAGGTTTCCTGAACAATATAATAATGACGAAGAAAAAAAACACTATTAAAAACGATTGAAAATCTCAAGGGCTTAGTGGTTGGCATGTTCTCCTCTCAGCACTAGTGATTCCCGGTTCGAATTCCAATCTGGGTGGAGTTTCCATGTTCTCCTCATGTCTGCGTGGGTTTCCACTGGGTTCTCCGGTTTCCTCCCACAATCCAAAAACATGGATCAAGGTCAATTGAATTCTCCAAATTGCCCCATATAGAGTGTGTGTGTGTGTGAGTGAGTGTGTGCCCAGCGATGGATTGGTGCCCTGTCCTGGGTGTATCTGCCCAGTGCCCGAGACGTTCTCCCCTGGATGGGCATGGGGAACCCCACCGCGACCCTAATAGAGGATAAAGCGGGAGATAATGAATGGATGGAAGTTATCTAAAGGGACTTGTAAGTGGAGTCAGAATACTGGGTCATGATGTCATGATACAGCCCCTCTGGAGTAATGAGGGTTAATAAAATTTTTTCAAGGGCTCCAAATTGCCCCATATAGAGTGTGTGTGTGAGTGAGTGTGTGCCCAGGGATAGATTGGTGCCCTGTCCTGGGTGTATCTGCCCAGTGCCCGGACCCCCCCCCCCTGCATAATAATCTGATGTTTTTGATGTATCTCAGTTCTGTGGGACGAACTCTGGAGGAGTTTAAGACCTCAGTGACGGTGGCTGCTCTCAGTAAGGTGACCTTTGAACTCACTTATGAGGAGCTGCTAAACCGACGTCTTGGGAAATACGAGCTTCTCATCAACGCACAGCCATCGCAGCCTGTCGCAGACTTTAAGGTACGATAATTAAAAATCACAGTCTCAGTCTGTATTACACACAATTCACTAATTAACTATGAGTACGTGATTCATTAATAAAATCTCACAGAACTGCAATCTTATTTTTATTTAGAAAAACAGTGTATTATGACATCACAGTGACCTGGCACCCAACGCTCACATATAACTATTGTAAGATATAATATTGTATGATATAATATTATATGATATAACTATTGTATGATATTGTATGATATAATATTGTATGATATAATATTATATGATATAACTATTGTATGATATTGTATGATATAATATTGTATGATATAACTATTGTATGATATAATACTGTATGATATGATATTGTATGATGTAATATTGTATGATTATAATATTGTATGATATAACTATTGTATGATATAATATTGTATGATATAATATTGTATGATATAATATTGTATGATGTAATATTGTATGATTATAATATTGTATGATATAACTATTGTATGATATAATAATGTATGATATAACAATTGTATGATATTGTATGATATAATATTGTATGATATAACTATTGTATGATATAATATTGTATGATATAATATTGTATGATATAATATTGTATGATATAATATTGTATGATGTAATATTGTATGATTATAATATTGTATGATATAATAATGTATGATATAACAATTGTATGATATTGTAGGATATAATATTGTATGATATTGTATGATATAATATTGTATGATATAACTATTGTATTATACAACTATTGTATGATATTGTATGATATAATATTGTATGATATAATATTGTATGATATTGTATGATATAATATTGTATGATATAATATTGTATGATATTGTATGATATAATATTGTATGATATTGTATGATATAATATTGTATGATATAATATTGTATGATATAACTATTGTATGATATTGTATGATATAATTTTGTATGATATAATATTATATGATATAACTATTGTATGCTATTGTATGATATAATATCGTATGATATTGTATGATATTGTATGATATGATATTGTATGATATAACATTGTATGATATTGTATGATATAATATTGTATGATATTGTATGATATAATATTGTATGATATTGTATGATATAATATTATATGATATAATATTGTATGATATAATATTGTATGATATTGTATGATATAATATTGTATGATATTGTATGATATAATATTGTATGATATAATATTGTGTGATATAACTATTGTATGATATTGTATGATATAATATTGTATGATATAATATTATATGATATAATATTGTATGATATAATATTGTATGATATAACTATTGTATGATATTGTATGATATACTGTTGTATGATATAACTATTGTATGATATAATACTGTATGATATGATATTGTATGATAAAATATTGTATTATATAATATTGTATTATGTAATATTGTATGATTATAATATTGTATGATATAACTATTGTATGATATTGTATGATATAATATTGTATGATATTGTATGATATAATATTGTATGATATAATATTGTGTGATATAACTATTGTATGATATTGTATGATATAATATTGTATGATATAATATTATATGATATAATATTGTATGATATAATATTGTATGATATAACTATTGTATGATATTGTATGATATAATATTGTATGATATTGTATGATATAATATTATATGATATAACTATTGTATGATATATTGTATTGAAAAATTGTATGAGAAATGATTATACTAGTTTCTTTGTTCTGTACATCTATCTAGATCGATGTCTACATAAAGGAACAGCCTGGTCTGTCATTTCTGGAGGTGAAAGGAGGGTTCTCTACGAACCTGTCGAATGCTATTAGCAGTACTAAGCCTGAGTCTTCTCAAGAGGTGAGGATTACAGCAGCCAATAGCTGAACACTTCTGACAAACATAAGAACTCAGGCTAAAAAAACGAATTAAAGGAAATTATTTTAATTAAAGTTGGCGGCACGGTGGCTTAGTGGTGAGCACATCTGCCTCTTAATGCTGAGGATCCAGGTTCAAATCCCAATCTCGATTTCTTTTAGTTTGCTCCACAGTCCAAAAACATGGATTTAAGGTGATTTGGCTGCTCTAAATTTCCCTATGTAGTATGTGTGTGTGGGTGGTTAGTACGGTGGGGGCAGCACTTAGCGGTTAGCATGTTCGCCTCTCTCAGCGCTGGGGATTCCCGGTGTGAATCTCAATCTAGGTGGAGTTTCCATGTTCTCCCCGTGTCTGTGAGGGTTTCTTTCGGGTTCTCCGGTTTCCGCCCACAGTCCCAAAACATGGATCAAGGTCAATTGAATTCTCCAAAATTGCCCCATATAGAGTGTGTCTGTGTGAGTGAGTGTGTTCCCTGTGATAGATTGGTGTCCTGTCCTGGGTGTATCTGCCCAGCGCCTGAAACGTTCTCCCGTGAATGGGCATGGGGAACCCCCCCGCGACCCTAGTATAGGATAAAGCAGAAGATAATGGATGGAAGGATAGAGTGGGTGTTTGACACGTTCTCCCTGGATGGTCACAATCCTAATAGAGGATTAAGTGGCAGATAATGAGATGATTGAATTAATTAAATTAAACTGCAGCAGTTGCACAGCATGTACTCAATACATTAAATATCTATTATAAAAAATAAACCTGCTTCACCTAATATTGCAAATCAAAGTCATATCAGTCTGTAATGAAGCTCTAAACCCACTCCGTCCAGTGGGTCAGCTGTTACAGTGTTTTTCATCCATCCATCCATTATCCTATATTAGAGTCGCCGGGGGGGGGGGGGGGTTCCCCATGTCCATCCAGGGGAGAACGTTTCGGGCGCTGGGCAGATACACCCAGGATAGGACTGGATCAATTGACTTGATCCATGTTTTTGGACTGTGGGAGGAAACCAGAGAACCCGGAGGAAACCCACGCGGACACGGGGAGAACATGGAAACTCCACCCAGATGGGGTTTGGAACAGGGAATCCCTAGCGCTGAGAGGAGAACATGCTAAACACTAAGCCACCTTGTTGCCGTTTGAATCAATCTATATAATTGATTTTGCATTGCATTGATAGTATGCCTATATATATTACCTATACAGTGTGTGTGTGTGTGTGTGTGTGTGTGTGTGTGTGTGTGTGTGTGTGTGTGTGTGAGAGAGAGAGAGAGAGAGAGAGAAGCGCACGTGCCAAACACTAAGCCATCGTGCCGCCCACTGTTTTTCAATAAACAGCATATTTACTTTTTAATGTAAATATCCATTACATGACATTTATTTGATTTTGCAGGCATGGGTGACCTTCTATCCTACACGTGAGCAGCAAATGAAGTGCTGTGGAAATAAAGGTCTTAATGGCGATCTGATCATAACGTATGACGTGAACAGAAATGACGCAAATGGAGAAGTGCAGGTCCTTTTGTTATGAAATTTAAATAAGAAAAAAAGAAGAATCTGTCCCACTGTGATTTATTATACTTTATTAGTACTTCCTCTAATATCTTTGATCTTGTTTTTGTTGTTTCAGATGTTAAATGGTTATTTCGTCCATTACTTTGCACCCAGCAATATTCGGCGCATCCCAAAGAATGTGGTTTTCGTCATTGATCGGAGTGGCTCTATGCTAGGCAGGAAAATGGAACAGGTATATTATGCAAATGAATCTTTGAAGCATGGCCACAGCATATATAATGTGCTAATAAAGGTTTATAGTTATATCCATCCATCCATCCATCTTGACTTGCGACAAATCTAGCGAATTTTGTGGGCTTTTGGAGACTTTTGGAGACTTTTGGTGACTTTGGGTGACTTTTTGTGGGCTTTTGGAGACTTTTGGTGACTTTTGGAGTGTTTTGGTGACTTTTGGTGACTTTGGGTGACTTTTTGTGGGCTTTTGGAGACTTTTGGTGACTTTTGGAGTCTTTTGGTGACTTTTGGTGACTTTTGGAGTCTTTTGGAGTCTTTTGGAGACGTTTGGAGACTTTTGGTGACTTTGGGTGACTTTTTGTGGGCTTTTGGAGACTTTTGGTGACTTTTTGTGACTTTTGGAGACTTTTGGAGTGTTTTGGTGACTTTTGGTGACTTTGGGTGACTTTTTGTGACTTTTGGAGACTTTTGGAGTGTTTTGGAGACTTTTGGAGACTTTTGCTGACTTTTGGAGACTTTTGCTGACTTTTGGAGACTTTTGGAGAC
Source organism: Corydoras sp. C115 (assembly GCA_019802505.1). NCBI lineage: Eukaryota > Metazoa > Chordata > Actinopteri > Siluriformes > Callichthyidae > Corydoras > Corydoras sp. C115. The sequence continues at coordinate 1,953,702 of JAFMOC010000061.1, forward strand.
TTTTGCTGACTTTTGGAGACTTTTGCTGACTTTTGGAGACTTTTGCTGACTTTTGGAGACTTTTGGAGACTTTTGCTGACTTTTGCTGACTTTTGGAGACTTTTGCTGACTTTTGGTGACTTTTGCTGACTTTTGGAGACTTTTGCTGACTTTTGCTGACTTTTGGAGACTTTTGGAGACTTTTGGTGACTTTTGGAGACTTTTGGAGACTTTTGCTGACTTTTGGTGACTTTTGGAGACTTTTGGAGACTTTTGGAGACTTTTGGAGACTCTGAGATGAACACATGCACTTCAGTTACTGTCCTCAGCATTTAATTGCATCCCACAACACTCACAGTTAGACCAGCTTAGTGGTTAGCATGTTCTCCTCGTGTCCTCATGTTCCCGGTTCCAATCCCAATCCCATGTTCTCCCCGTGTCCGCGTGGGTTTCTTCCAGGTTCTCCGGTTTCCTCCCACAGTCCAAAAGCATGTATCAAGCCAATTGAGTTCTTCAAATTTCCCCATATAGAGTGTGTGTGAGTGAGTGTGTGCCCAGTGATAGACTGGCACCCTGTTCTGGGTGTATCTGCCCAGCGCCCGAAACCTTCTCCCCTGGATGGGCATGGGAACCCCCCCCCCCCCCCCGACCCTAATATAGGATGAAGCGGAAGATAATGGATGGATGGATGGATAGATGATTTATACAAAGCATTAAAGTCATCCTATCTTCTGCTTTATCCTCTACTGGGGTCGGGGGGGGGGGGGTTCCTTATGGCCATCTAGGGGAGAAATTTAGTATGTTGGTGTTATTTTGTACATTTACTTTTACACTTGGTCATTCAGTGGATACTTTCATCCAAAGCGTATCCCAACTTGGTTGAGGTCAGAACTCAGGGTTACATTCAACAACTGAAGTAACAAGGGATGTTGCTCAAAGACCCACATTGGTAATATCAATGGACCTGGGATTTGAACCCACAACCCAACCCTTTATAGCCCAAAACCCTAACCCCTGAGCTAGCAGAGCATTTTTATTTGTATAGATTTTTTATTTGTACAGATTTTTGCTCATTATTTCCATTCATTTGTTTATTCATATATCACCAATTAGGATAAGTCTATGGGGGTGCAGTAGTCTACTGGAGCAGTCATTGGACGACAGGCGGGAAAACACCCTGGACATGTTATCAGTCCATTACCGAGCAAACACAACGACAAAACACGACCTGAGTAACTCCACTTTACCAGAAACAAACATATTTGGACTGTGGGAAGAAACGGGCACATGAAAAAACAAAAACCGCTCAGGCCTTTATTTCTGGGAGTCACATCCAGGACCCAGACGGTGTGAGACGACAGTGCAGCGACCCAGTAAGCCACTAAAATAGAGGTTTTTCCAGTAAAATTAGTGTAAATACTAACGCACGGCCAAAGTTTAGAGTTCGCAGGAATACAAACAGTAGAAGAATCAACATTGTGCAAGTGCTGTGGAAAAAAATCGGATTAAACAATAACTTCAGTGATGTTTGAATAGACACAAGAACAGTTCACGAGTAGTTTTTCTTTCATTTGTGTGTAATAAGTGATTGTGTCTTGCTACCTTTACATTTACTTTTACATTTAGATTTAGTTATTTAGCAGACGTTTTTATCCAAAGCGACTTAAAATGAGAATATCACAATTCAGAAGTTATGCAGAAAACCAACTACACTGTAAAATCATCAAACCTGATTGTTATTTGATGCTGCCCCCCCCTTTTTTTCATTCATCCTTTCATTCATTATCTTCCTCTTTATCCTCTATTAGGGTCGCGGTGGGGTTCCCCATGCCCATCCAGGGGAGAAAGTCTCGGGCGCTGGGCAGATACACCAAGGACAGGGCGCCAATCCATCGCTGGGCACACACTCACTCACACAGACACACTCTATATGGGGCAATTTGGAGAACTCAATTGACTTGATCCATGTTTTTGGACTGTGGGAGGAAACCGGAGAACCCGGAGGAAACCCATGCGGACACGGGGAGAACATGGAAACTCCACCCAGATGGGGATTCAAACCGGGAATCCCTAGTGCTGAGAGGCGAACGTGCTAACCACTAAGCCACCGTGCCCCTCCCCCCCTTTTTTATTTATTTTTTTACAACAGGTATTTGTTAAAGAGATGCGTCTTTGGTAGTTTCTTAAAACTGTTTAGTGATTCTGCCTTACGGACAGAGTTGGGAAGATGGTTCCACCATTTTGCAGTGGTGAACGCCACAGAGTGAGAATTAGCTCCTCGGTGAGGTGGAACCGCCAGACGACAATAATCACTGGAGCGAAGTGAACGAGTCGGAGTGTATTTGGAAAAGATAGGGTGAAGGTAAGAGGGGGAAGATCCAGAAATGGTTCTGTAGGCCAGAGTTAGTGACTTGTACTGAATGCAGCAGCTACAGGGAGCCAATGGCCAACCCCATGGATGGATGGATGGATGGATGGATGGATGGATGGATGGATGGATGGACGGATATGTAGCAAATTGTACTTTTACCAAATGATGGACTAAATAATATTTGTATGATTGTGCAAGTGTATTCATCATTCATTCATTCATTATCTCCCGCTTTATCCTCTATTAGGGTCGCGGTGGGTTTCCCCATGCCCATCCAGGGGAGAACGTTTCAGGCGCTGGGCAGATATACCCAGGACAGGGCGCCAATCCATCGCTGGGCACACACTCACTCACACAGACACACTCTATATGGGGCAATTTTGAGAATTCAATTGACTTGATCCATGTTTTTGGACTGTGGGATGAACCCGGAGGAAACCCACGCAGACACGGGGAGAACATGGAAACTCCACCCAGATGGGGATTCGAACTGGGAATCCCTAGCGCTGAGAGGCGAACGTGCTAACCACTAAGCCACCGTGCCGCCGCAAGTGTATTGGTGTTTATTCATTTAAACTCATGCAAATGAAAAATACTAACACTGCTTTTCAACGTAGACTCACATGGCGATGTTAAAGATTCTTGGAGACCTCGCTGAAGATGACAGTTTTGGGCTGGTCACCTTTGATAGTCATGTGACAGCATGGAGTCATATGCTTCTTCCAGCCACAAAAAACCACATTGAAAAAGCAAAGGACTTCGTGAAGCAGATCCAGGCTAGAGGAGGCATGACCTTTTACAAAGCATTCTATGCTCAGGGGTTAGAATCCAGCATCCTTTTTAATGCGGTGATCACATTGTGCCTTTCTTTTAGGCACAAACATCAACGATGCCGTGCTAATGGGGGTGGGATTACTCCATAGATCCCCACAAAACGGCACAGCATCCATCCTTATCCTGCTGACTGATGGAGACCCCACCACTGGTAATAGAATTCTTTGTAGAACATGTGTGTTGTCCGTTCAGTCATGTCTGACCTTATGTACTCTGTTGTCCGGATTCAGTAGTTCAAGTTCAAGTCATTTAGAGAGTGGTACCCACCTCAGTGATTTATTAATTATAAAAATCCAGACATTTATTAAAGGCAACTGGCAAATATTGAAAACTTGCAAATTGAAGCACTGTTTAAAGATCTTATGTATAGTCAGCATGGCGGCACGGTGGCTTAGTGGTTAGCACGTTCTCCTCTCAGCGCTAGGGATTCCCGGTTCGAATCCCCATCTGGGTGGCGTTTCCATGTTCTCCCCGTGTCTGCGTGGATTTCCTCCGGGTTCTCCGGTTTCCTCCCACAGTCCAAAAACATGGATCAAGTCAATTGAATTCTCAAAAATTGCCCCATATAGAGTGTGTCTGTGTGAGTGAGTGTGTGCCCAGCGATGGATTGGCGCCCTGTCCTGGGTCTAACTGCCCAGCACCCGAGATGTTCTCCCCTGGATGGTCATGGGGAACCCCACCGCGACCCTAATAGAGGATAAAGCTGGAGATAATGAATGAATGAATGAATGTATAGTCAGCATTTAGGGCGGCACGGAGGCTTAGTGGTTAGCATGTTCTCCTCTCAGCACTAGGGTTTCCAGGTTCAAATCCCAATCTGGGTGGAGTTTCCATCTTCTCCACGTGTCCGTGGGAAAAAAAAAAAACATGGATCAAGGTCAATTAAATTCTCCAAATTGCCCCATATAGAGTGTGTGAGTGTCTGTGTGAGTGTGTGACCAGTGATATATTGGCGCCCTGCCTAATAATTATTATTATCTATTATCTAATTATTATTATTATTATTATTATTATTATTATTATTATTATTATTATTATTATTATTATCATTATTAATAATGATTCTTTAAAAGTACCTTGTTAATAGAAACTTCCTACTTTTATCATTATTTGTTGTACTAGAATTATACATAACAATATTGATTAAAATAACATTAATAAAATAACAACATAATAATGAAAACGATAATAATTACATTTACATGACATTTAGTCATTTAGCAGATGCTTTTATCCAAAGCAACTAATAATAATAATAATAATAATAATAATAATAATATATTAACAATGATTATAATTGGTGCGGCTTGGTGGCTTAGTGGTTAGCATGTTCTCCTCTCAGTGCTGGGGATTTCCGGTTTTCGAATCCCAATCTGGTTGAAGTTTCCATGTTCTCCCCGTGTCCGTGTGGGTCTCCTCCGGGTTCTCCGGTTGCCTCCCTTTGTCCAAAAACATGGATCAAGGTCAATTGAGTTCTCCAAATTGCCCCATAAAGAGTGTGTGTGTGTAAGTGAGTGTGTGTCCAGTGATAGATTGGTGTCGGTGTGGGTTTCCTCCGGGTTCTCTGGTTTCCTCCCACAGTCCAAAAACATGGATCAAAGTCAAATTAATTCTCCAAATTGCCCCATATAGAGTGTGTGTGTGTAAGTGAGTGTGTGTCCAGTGATAGATTGGTGTCCTGGGTGTATCTTCCCAGCACCCGAATAGTTCTCCTCTGGATGGGCATGGGGACCCCCCCCCCCCGAGACCCTAGTAGAGGATAAAGCAGAAGATAATGGATGGATGGATAGTCAGCATTTATTGATGGCTGATGATGGAAACCTCTTGTGTGTTTTCCTCACAGGAGAAACAAATACAGAAAATATTCGAAAAAATATAAAGAGGGTCATCAGACAGACGTTTCCTCTTTATTGCCTGGGCTTCGGCTATGATGTTGATTTCGATTTCCTAAAGAAACTGTCACTTGATAACAATGGAGTCGGTCGCAGAATCTATGAGGACGCCGATGCGGACCTTCAGCTTCAGGTGAGACACTAAATACTGTATTTATATTTGCAGATAAATCTATTCATTTAAATATATTTGATTTCCAATTGTTATACTGTGTAGGGTTTCTTTGAAGAAATAGCCACGCCCCTTTTGAGTGCTGTCCAACTAAACTATAATGGAGCAGCCAATCTGACCCAGGCCACGTTCATTCAGTATTACAGTGGCTCAGAAATCATAGTGGCTGGTCAACTCACAACTAACAGTTTGGAAACAGAGGTCAAAGCTGTCTCAGTAAGTCTTTTTAAAGAATTCTTTTAATTCTCTCGACTCAAACTATAACAAAATAAGTTCTAAGTACATCCCCAGCGTCTGACTGTCCATTACTCCATCCATCCATCCATTATCTTCTGCTTTATCCTCTATTAGGGTCGCGGGGGGTTCCCCATGCCCATCCAGGGAGAACGTTTTGGGCACTGGGCAGATACACCCAGGACAGGGGGGCAATCTATCTTTGGGCACACACTCACTCACACAGACATACTCTATATGGGGCAATTTGGAGAACTCAGTTGACTTGATCCATGTTTTTGGACTGTGGGAGGAAACCGGAGAACCCGGAGGAAACCCACGTGGACACGGGGAGAACATGGAAACTCCACCCAGATGGGGATTCGAACTGGGAATCCATAGTGCTGAGAGGAGAACATGCTAACCACTAAATCACTGTGCCACCCTGTCCAAGTATTCATAACCTTTGTCTTTATAACATAAACCTAATGTACATCCATCCATTAGGGTTTTGGGCTATCAATCTGAAGGGTGTGGGTTCAAATCCCAGGTCCATTGACATTCCCAATATGGGTCTTTAAGCAAGACCCTTAACCCTAGTTGCTCCAGGTTTGTTGTTTGTAACCCTGTGTTCTGACCCCAACCAAGTTGGGAAACTTGTAAGTCCATCCATCCATTATCTTCCGCCTCTACTAGGGTCGCGGGTGGTTCCCCATGCCCAACCAGGGGAGAATATTTTGGGCGCAAAAACATGGATCAAGTCAATTGAGTTCTCCAAAATGCCCCATATAGAGTGTGTGTGTGTGAGTGAGTGTGTGCCCAGTGATAGATTGGTGTCCTGTCCTGGGTCTATCTGCCCAGCACCTGAAACGTTCTCCCCTGGATGGGCATGGGGAACCCCCCCCCCCGCAACCCTAGTAGAGGATAAAGCGGAAGATAATGGATGGGTGAATAAATCAATATATTAATTACTTCTGTTGATTGTTTGGGAATAAAAGTCCTGCTTTTGTCCATTTTTGTCCATTTTTGTCCATTTTTGTAATTCACAGGAAAACAGCGATGTGACATTTCACTCAGCGCCGCAGAGAAACATCAGTGACATCGATTTACAGCATGAAGACTTTGTGCAGAGGCTCTGGGCCTTCCTCACAGTTAAACAGCTGCTGGAGAAAGAGTGAGTGTGTACGATGCTTCACACACGTGTCAGTCAGATGTTACCACTGGTGGGCGTGCATTTCACACCTGGGCTTTCAGCAATGCTCTGTCTGAATTAATCCCCCTGTCAGTAACCATTTCATTTCATAAAATGTTACAATACTAGACATTTTTATTATGCACTGCTATATATATTTTTTTTATTATTATTTCTTTTTTTTCTAACGTAATATTTCAATTGAAACATTATTTAATTCTATCATAATTTTATCTTAGGGAGAACTGGGTCTGTGAAACGGAATTTCGTTTCGACATTTGATGTAGCACATGTTACATAAATGACAATAAAGTCTCCTTGAACCCTGTGCACAGCGCGTCACATTGTTAATAGATATTAACAGTGTATTTTCAGCATGTTCGCCTCTCAGCACTAGGGATTCCCGGTTCGAATCCCAATCTGGGTGGAGTTTCCATGTTCTCCCCATGTCGGCGTGGGTTTCCTCCAGGTTCTCCAGTTTCCTCCCCCAGTCCGAAAACATGGATCAAGGTCAATTGAATTCTCCAAATTGCCCCATATAGAGTGTGTGTGTGTGAGTGAGTGTGTGTCCAGTGATAGATTGGCGCCCTGTCCTGGGTGTATCTGCCCAGCGCCCGAGACGTTCTCCCCTAGATGGGCATGGGGAACCCCACCGCGACCCTAATAGAGGATAAAGCGGAAGATAATGGATGGATATGTATATATGTATGTATATATATATATATATATATATATATATATATATATATATATATATATATATATATATATATATATATACACAAAATATATATTTATTTATTTACATTTATATTTTATATTTTGCTATGATAAATTGCTGCTACTATGTAAAATGATTGCTGTTATTATCATACTATTATATTATTATACATCTGTGTTTCATACTATAACATTGCATGTTGTCTGTCGTTTGTTCTCGGTATTTAAGAGGTTCAGAATTTCGTTGTATCATGTACACTGACAATAAATCTCTCTCTCTCTCTCTATCTCTCTCTCATAACTGATTTTCATCTCTATTTGTACTCACAATAGCCTTGAACCATCCAACGGCCTTTTAATATATTAGTATAGTAAAATAATACTAAGTAATAGTACTATTTCTGTCTCTGTGAGTTAAAACCTTTAATTAATTAAGTTTATTTTAAATAAAAAGGCAATATTTTTAACATCTCTGTTTCCACTAGAAAAAGAAATAAAACATCTGATCCATTGTGTTTCAGAATGACACTCAAAGGAAACGAGAAAACAAATGTCCAGAAAAGAATTCTGGACCTTTCACTGAAGTATAACTTCATAACCCCTCTCACCTCGATGGTGGTCACCAAGCCCCAGGCAGAGGAGACTCAGATCGCAAACAAGCCAAAAGAGGGAGGGCATCAGCCTGCCACGCCCAACTTCATGCCACAGTCACCTGGTTTTTCTTTGCCAAATGCTGGTAAGGAGTTCATATAAATATAAATTATCCTTAGTTTAGTTGTAACTAGTGCTGGGGATTAAGGTTGGAATCCTGATCTAGTTCAAGTTCAAGTCATTTATTTATATTGCACTTTTTATAATAGTACATTGTGATAGTAAACCTTTAAACCCCCAAAGAGCAAGCCGAAGCGACAGCGGCAAGAAAAAACTCCCTGTTATGTTGTTAACTTAAGAAACAAACCTTGTGATGACCGAGCCTCAGTGAGGGACTCATCCTCCTTGGCCGGCTGGGCAGCAACTACAGTGTAGGACACTAATATACAGATGGTGTCGAGATCGGGTGACCCGTATTTAACAAATGGAAAAACTCTAACAACTAGAAAACTATATAAGTCCATTGCGGGCGTCCTGCAGGACCGCCAGTCCAATTAATATCCGTGTTCCATCCAGTAATCTGCTTAGGCAGAGCAATGGATGAAGACGGGAGGAAAACCAGAGGAAAACGTTTCGGGCGCTGGGCAGATACACCCAGGACAGGGTGCCAATCTATCACTGGGCACACAGACACTCACACAGACACACAAACACCCTCACTTTGACATTCACTAGTAAGAACACCATCAGGGTTTTAGTTATTAAAATTCATTTGAGCAGCATTTTAAACTCATTTGCTCTCCTCTCTTTAGGGCACTATTCAAAGGTTATTTCAGGCATGGCTCTAGGTGGTGGTGGAGGTGCGTATTATAGTTTTTGCTATACTTATTTTTTTCACAAATTTTTGTTGGATTTAAATATGAATTTAGGGTGAATTGGCTGCTCTAAATTGCTGTTTCCCATGCCCATCCAGGGGAGAATGTTTCAGGCGCTGGGCAGATGGACATGGTGCCAATCTATCACTGGACACACACTCACTCAAACAGACACACACAAACACACTCTATATGGGGCAATTTGAAGAATTCAATTAACCTTGATCCATGTTTTTGGACTGTGGGAGGAAACCGGAGAACCCGGAGGAAACCCATATTATATAAATATAAATATATATATATATATATATATATATATATATATATATATATATATATATATTCATTCATTCATTCATTCATTATCTTCCGCTTTATACTCTATTAGGGTCGTGGGGGGGGGGGGTTCCCCCAGGACAGGGCGCCAATCTATCACTGGACACACACTCACTCAAACAGACACACTCTATATGGGGCAATTTAGAGAATTCAATTGACCTTGATCCATGTTTTTGGACTGTGTGAGGAAACCGGAGAACCTGGAGGAAACCCACACAGACACGGGGAGAACATGGAATCTCCACCCAGATTGGGATTCCAAAATATATATATATTTATAATATTTAATTTAATGTTTTTTCTTGCTTAAAATTGTTGTATTATTTATTGTTGTATTTGTTTAAACAATTAGTTTTGTTGATATTTTAAAATTAATTAGATAATGCTCTTTTAACCAAAGAATAATATAAAATTTGAAATCTGCTTATAAATTTTCCCTTATTGTCTTTTTCAGGTGGTTCTGGTTCAGGTTAGAAGCTTTAAGATTCGTAATGTGGTTTGAACCATTTTTATTGCTCTTAATTCACATTTGTTTTTTTAATTAATTAATAATAATGAATATTATTATCATTAATGATGTTAAAATAAAACTGTGTTTTTAACATTTTGAATGTTTAAATCTACTTTAAATGTCTTTTTCAGCTGCTCCCAGAAAACGTGAGAAACTCTAAAATTCTTACTGCTTTAAGAACTACAGTGTTTTCAGATGTATTTATTTTGACTTTTAGGGTGTTAGAATATTCTCTGAAATTTGTACAACTAACTTAAAAAATCAAGATTAAATGTGTGTAGCTATATGACAGTGATTAGTAGAATATGCTGTAAACTTGAATTTACTTATAAATTATCAAGACTTTGATTTATCTATGTGTTCTACCTTACAGGCATGAAAGGTAATCAATTTATTTGATGTGTTAGTATATTCCATTTAGTTATTATAGATTGATATAACTAATAATACTGTTAACTGGAGCAATTTTAATTTATATCATATTTTTTGAAAATTGTATAAATATATAAATATCCAAGGTAATCATTTTATTGCTCCCAATTCACATTTGTTTATATAATTAATCTCATTCTAAAATAGATTGAATATTATTATCATTAATGATGTTATAATACAATTGTGTTTATAACATTTTGAATGTTTAAATCTACTTTAAATGTCTTTTTCAGTCAATCGTGTAATGGGTGAGAAGCTCTAATATATATATATATATATATATATATATATATATATATATATATATATATATATATATATATATATATATATATATATATATAATATATATATATATATAAATAATTTTTATAATATGTTTTTTCTTGCTTAAATTGTTGTATTATTTATTGATATTTTAAAATTAATTAGATAATGCTCTTTTAACCAAAGAATAATGTAAAATTTGAAATGTGCTTATAAATTTTCCCTCATTGTCTTTTTCAGGTAGTTCTGGTTCAGGTTAGAAGCTTTAAGATTCTTAATGTGGTTTGAACCATTGTTGTGTTAAATCATCATTCAGTCATCTACCAGGGTCGTTTGGGGGTTCCCCATGCCCATCCAGGGGTGAACAATTTACACCCAGGACAGGGCACCAATACATCGCTGGGAACACCCACTCACACAAACACACTCTATATGGGGCAATTTGGAGAATTCAATTGACCTTGATCCATGTTTTTGCACTGTGGGAGGAAACCGGAGAACCCGGAGGAAACCCACGTGGACACGGGGAGAACATGGAAACTCCACCCAAATGGGGATTCGAACTGGGAATCCCTTGCACTGAGAGGAGAACATGCTAACCACTAAGCCACCGTGCTGCCCCCTGTTGTCATAAATACTTTTGTATTAAATTAAATATTTTTGGAGTTTTCTTAGACATTTGTTCTATAAGTTCTTCAAACTTTGACAGTTGTACAAGTTACCAGTTACAATAAACAACATCCTTTTCCCTCCAGTTTATTAAAATAACAGACTTTTAAACATTTGATAGACTTTTAGTTTATATAATTTATTGTATTGTATTTGTACCTTGTTTATTGATGTCTAAACTTTGATTTATTCAATATATTCGTTTACCGAGGTAATCAATTTATTTGAATTGTCATTTTTCAGTTTGGAACATTTAGTAACTTCATTGTATATACAGTAAATATAGTGAACTGTATTTGTTTTTAATATAAAGTTTGTTTTAACTTTTATTATTGATACGTATTTCCTTTTGGGCTATGCCCAAGGTTATCATTTTTATTGCTCTTAATTCACATTTGTTTATTTAATTAATCTCATTCTAAAATAGCCTGAATATTATTATCATTAATGATGTTAAAATAAAACTGTGTTTTTAACATTTTGAATGCTGCTCCTAGAAAAAGTGAGAAGCTCTAAAAGTCTTACTTTGTATTAATTCTGACTTTTATGGCATTAGAATATTCTCGGAAATTTGTACTAGTAACTTAAAAAAGCAAGATTAAATATGTGTAGCTATATGACAGTGAATAGTAGAATATGCTGTAAACTTGAATTTACTTATAATTTAGTATATTCCATTTAGTTATTATAGATTTATATAACTAATAATACTGTTAACTGGAGCAATTTTAATTTATATCATATATATATATATATTTTTATGTTTTTCCTTGCTTAAAATAGTTGTATTATTTATTGTTGAATATTATTATCATTAATGATGTTATAATACAATTGTGTTTATAACATTTTGAATGTTTAAATCTACTTTAAATGTCTTTTTCAGTCACTCGTGTAATGGGTGAGAAGCTCTAAAATTCTTACTTTGCTTTGAACCACTGCTTTTGGAACTACAGTCTTTTCAGATGTATTTATTCTTTAGACTTTTTTAGACTAACTTAAATTAAAAATATGTAGCTATATGACAGCGGTTAGTAGAATATGCATTTGGTTTTTAGTCCTTCAAGTTTAGGCCTCATTTAGTTGGGGACAATTTAGAGCAGCAATTCTTAATAGCAATAGCAATTCTTAGCTATTTAAGTGGAATAATTAAAAAATAGTAAATATAGTGAACTGTATTTGTAGCTATATGACAGTGATTAGTAGAATATGCTGTAAACTTGAATTTACTTATAAATTATCAAGACTTTGATTTATGTATTTGATTTATGTATGTACTTTGATCTATGTGTTCTACCTTACAGGCAGGACAAAAGGTAATCAATTTATTTGATGTGTTAGTATATTCCATTTAGTTATTATAGATTGATATAACTAATAATACTGTTAACTGGAGCAATTTTAATTTATATCATATTTTTTGAAAATTGTATAAATATATAAATATCCAAGGTAATCATTTTATTGCTCCCAATTCACATTTGTTTATATAATTAATCTCATTCTAAAGGGGGGAGACAATTGGGGACAATTTAGAGCAGCAATTCTTAATAGCAATGGCAATTCTTAGCTATTTAAGTGGAATAATTAAAAAATAATTATATATATACATACAGTAAATATAGTGAACTGTATTTGGTTTTAATATAAAGTGTGTTTTAACTTTTATTATTGATACGTATTTCCTTTTGGGCTATGCCCAAGGTTATCATTTTTATTGCTCTTAATTCACATTTGTTTTTTTTTATTAATCTAATAATAATGAATATTATTATCATTAATAATGTTAAAATAAAATTGTGTTTTTAACATTTTGAATGTTTAAATCTACTTTAAATGTCTTTTTCAGCTGCTCCTGAACCTAGTAAGAAACTCTAAAATTCTTACTGCTTTAAGAACTACAGTGTTTTCAGATGTATTTATTTAGACTTTTATGGTGTTAGAATATTCTCTGAAATTTGTACAACTAACTTAAAAAATCAAGATTAAATGTGTGTAGCTATATGACAGTGATTAGTAGAATATGCTGTAAACTTGAATTTACTTATAAATTATCAAGACTTTGATTTATCTATGTATTCTACCTTACAGGCATGAAATAAGGTTTTATTTATTTATTTGATGTGTTAGAATGTTCCATTTAGTTATTATAGATTGATATAACTAATAATACTGTTAACTGGAGCAATTTTAATTTATATCATTGTAAGTCACCTTGTAAGTCGCTTTGGATAAAAGCGTCTGCTAAATGACATAACGTAACGTAACGTAATGTTATAATACAATTGTGTTTATAACATTTTAAATGTTTAAATTTACTTTAAATGTCTTTTTCAGTCCCTCGTGTAATAGGTAAGAAGCTCTAAAATTCTTATTTTGCTTTGAACCACTGCTTTTGGAACTACAGTGTCTTCAGATGTTTTTATTCTTTAGACTTTTTTAGACTAACTTAAATAAAAATTATTTAGCTATATGACAGCGGCTAGTAGAATATGCATTTGGTTTTAAGTCCTTCAAGTTTAGGGGGACAATTGGGGACAATTTATAATTTAGAGCAGCAATTCTTAATAGCAATAGGAAATCTTAGCTATTTATTTGGAATACTTTAAAAAATTATATATATATATATATATATATATATATATATATATATATATATATATATATATATATATATATATATATATATATATATATATATAGTAAATATAGTGAACTGTATTTGTTTTTAATTTAAAGTGTGTTTTAACTTTTATTATTGATACGTATTTCCTTTTGGGCTATGCCCAAGGTTATCATTTTTATTGCTCTTAATTCACATTTGTTTTTTTTATTAATCTAATAATAATGAATATTATTATCATTAATGATGTTAAAATAAAATTGTGTTTTTAACATTTTGAATGTTTAAATCTACTTTAAATGTCTTTTTCAGCTGATACCGAACCAAGTGAGAAACTTTAAAATTCTTACTACTTTAAGAACTACAGTGTTTTCAGATGTATTTATTTTGACATTTATGGTGTTACAATATTCTCTGAAATTTGTACAGCTAACTTAAAAAAGTCAAGATTAAATGTGTGTAGCTATATGACAGTGATTAGTAGAATATGCTGTAAACTTGAATTTACTTATAAATTATCAAGACTTTGATTTATCTATGTATTCTACCTTACAGGCATGAAATAAGGTTTTATTTATTTATTTGGTGTGTTAGTATATTCCATTTAGTTATTATAGATTTATATAACTAATAATACTGTTAACTGGAGCAATTTTAATTTACTGTATATCATTGTAAGTCACCTTGTAAGTCGCTTTGGATAAAAGCGTCTGCTAAATGACATAATGTAACGTAACGTAATGTTATAATACAATTGTGTTTATAACATGTTGAATGTTTAAATCTACTTTAAATGTCTTTTTCAGTCCCTCGTCGAATGGGTGAGAAGCTCTAAAATTCTTACTTTGCTTTGAACCACTGCTTTTGGAACTACAGTGTCTTCAGATGTATTTATTCTTTAGACTTTTTTAGACTAACTTAAATTAAAAATATGTAGCTATATGACAGCGGTTAGTAGAATATGCATTTGGTTTTAAGTCCTTCAAGTTTAGGGGGACAATTGGGGACAATTTAGAGCAGCCAGCAATTCTTAATAGCAATAGCAATTCTTAGCTATTTAAGTGGAATAATTAAAAAATAATATATTATATATATATATATATATATATATATATATATATATATATATATATATATATATATATATATATATATATATATATATATAGTAAATATAAAAAATATAAAACTTTTAATTTAAAGTGTGTTTTAACTTTTATTATTGATACGTATTTTCTTTTGGGCTATGCCCAAGGTTATCATTTTTATTGCTCTTAATTCACATTTGTTTTATTTATTAATCTAATATTAATGAATATTATTATCATTAATGATGTTAAAATAAAATTGTGTTTTTAACATTTTGAATGTTTAAATCTACTTTAAATGTCTTTTTCAGCTGATACCGAACCAAGTGAGAAACTTTAAAATTCTTACTACTTTAAGAACTACAGTGTTTTCAGATGTATTTATTTTGACATTTATGGTGTTACAATATTCTCTGAAATTTGTACAGCTAACTTAAAAAAGTCAAGATTAAATGTGTGTAGCTATATGACAGTGATTAGTAGAATATGCTGTAAACTTGAATTTACTTGTAAATTATCAAAACTTTGATTTGTCTATGTATTCTACCTTACAGGCATGAAATAAGGTTTTATTTATTTATTTGGTGTGTTAGTATATTCCATTTAGTTATTATAGATTTATATAACTAATAATACTGTTAACTGGAGCAATTTTAATTTACTGTATATCATTGTAAGTCACCTTGTAAGTCCCTTTGGATAAAAGTGTCTGCTAAATGACATAATGTAACGTAACGTAATGTTATAATACAATTGTGTTTATAACATGTTGAATGTTTAAATCTACTTTAAATGTCTTTTTCAGTCCCTCGTGTAATGGGTGAGAAGCTCTAAAATTCTTACTTTGCTTTGAACCACTGCTTTTGGAACTACAGTGTCTTCAGATGTATTTATTCTTTAGACTTTTTTAGACTAACTTAAATTAAAAATATGTAGCTATATGACAGCGGTTAGTAGAATATGCATTTGGTTTTCAGTTCTTCAAGTCTAGGGGGACAATTG
Source organism: Corydoras sp. C115 (assembly GCA_019802505.1). Classification (NCBI taxonomy): domain Eukaryota; kingdom Metazoa; phylum Chordata; class Actinopteri; order Siluriformes; family Callichthyidae; genus Corydoras; species Corydoras sp. C115. The sequence continues at coordinate 1,969,475 of JAFMOC010000061.1, forward strand.
GGGACAATTTAGAGCAGCAATTCTTAATAGCAATAGCAATTCTTAGCTATTTAAGTGGAATAATTAAAAAAATAATTATATATATACATACAGTAAATATAGTGAACTGTATTTGTTTTTAATATAAAGTGTGTTTTAACTTTTATTATTGATACGCAATAATATTGGGGCGGGGGTGGGGGGGGTACATCCAGGACAGGATGCCAATCTATCTAATATTATGGTTAATTTAACTATTTGGTTAGTATAACAAATAACTCAAGTTGTTTTGCTGTTATTAACCAAAACTGGAAAGGAGTCCTGTATTATTTTTAAATATTAGTATGGAAATATTATTTTTATCAAATCCAATAATTATCTCCTTTTTTTTTTTATTAAGTAACATGAAATGTGTCTGTCAGCAGTGGAGAGGAAATTCAGTTCTAATAAATGATGCTTTCGGCTGAACGTTTGAATAAACGAACCTGAGCTTCGGCAGAAAAGCATGACGAGGCAGTTTTTCGAGTCGGTCGCAGATGAGACAGTTTTAAAAGGTTTTGATTTAAAATACCGTAAGTCTGAGACAGTTTGCACCTTCAGAAAAAATTCTGACGGCTTATAAAAGTTGAGAAGCTGCTCTTTACAGCCAACATACAGTTATTACGGTAACTTTACTCCCGATACTGGCGAAAAAATATCTGTCTCCCTCAAACACACACACACACACACACACACACACAATAAGGGCAGCATGGTGGCTTAGTGATTAGCATGTTCTCCTCTCAGCACTAGGGATTCCTGTTTTGAATCCCTATCTGGGTGGAGTTTCCATGTTCTCCCCGTGTCCATGTGGGTTTCCTCCGGGTTCTCCGGTTTCCTCTCACAGTCCAAAAACAAGTCAAGAGAGTTCTCCAAATTGCCCCATATAGAGTGTGTCTGTGTGAGTGAGTGTGTGCTCAGAGATGGATTGGTACCCTGTTCTGGGTCTATGTGCCCAGCGCCTGAAACGTTGGATGGGCATGGGGAACCCCCCCACGACCCTAGTATAGGATAAAGCGGAAGATAATGAATGAATGAATGAATGAATAATAATAATAATAATAATTTTTGTTGTTGTTGTTGTTAATATATTGACCCTAATTAAATAATTATATTCTAAATATATTTTCTAATCATTTATTTTTCAGATGAATCTGAATCAGGTAAAAATCTTAGCTATCTAAGTGGAATACTTAAAATAATTATATATATATATATATATATATATATATATATATATATATATATATATATATATATATATATATATATATATATATATATATATGTAGAATGGATAAAAAAGATTTTGCCTCGTTTTGTTATTATTTGTAATTATTCATTATTATTATTCTGTGTTAATAGTAAATCATCATTCTGCTTTACTACCTCCTGAACATCTGTATCCAGGTATGTACATTTTATTTAGTGTACTATAAACTTTAAATAAAATCCACATATATTTAATAGCAATACCAAAATGTGAACATATTTACTTAATTATTACTCGCCCCAAACTAAATGTTTAATATATTGCTTATTAAAGTAATTAATTCATTTAGTTTTGAACAATATTAATAATAATAATAATAATAGAAATCTTCCATTTTATCCTCTATTAGGGTCACGGGTGGGGGGGGGGGGGGGGTTCCCCATGCCCATCCAGAAGAGAACGTTTCTATCTCTGAGCACACACACACACACACACACACACACACACACACACACACACTCTATATGGGGCAATTTGGAGAATTCAATTGACCTTGATCCATGTTTTTGGACTGTGGGAGAAAACCGGAGAACCCAGAGGAAACCCACGCGGACACAGGGAGAACATGGAAACTCCACCCAGATGGGGATTCGAACCGGGAATCCCTAGAGCTGAGAGGAGAACATGCTAAACACTAAGCCAGCATGCCACCCTAATAATAATAATTAATAATAATATTATTATTAATTATTAATAATAATAATAATAATTATTATTATCTATCCATCCATTATTTTCCGCTTTATCCTCTATTAGGGTCATGGGGGGGGGGGGGGGGGGGGTACATCCAGGACAGGACGCCAATCTATCTAATATTATGGTTAATTGAACTATTTGGTTATTATAACAAATAACTCCTGTTTTTTCATTAAAGTTATGCCGAGTACACAGGGAGTCACTCCTGCTCCAGGTATGTATTTTACTCTTGGTTTTTAATTTTAATTTAATTTTATTGAATTATGTAGTTTTTCGAGTCGGTCGCAGATGAGACAGTTTAAAAAGGTTTTGATTTGAAATACCGTTTGAAAGTCTGAGACAGTTTGCACCTTCAGAAAAAATTCTGACGGTTTATAAAAGTTGAGAAGCTGCCCTTTACAGCCAACATACAGTTATTACGGTAACTTTACTCCCGATACTGGCGAAAAAATATCTGTCTCCCTCAAACACACACACACACACACACACACACAAAGCTGGTCTCATTTGAACCGGGGCTACTGACAAAACATCTGGGGCTATAGCCCCGAAAGATCAGGTCTAACGACGCCCCTGGACCAGAATGTTTAAACTGATGTGTGACTGACAGATATGTAATATGAATTATGTAGCTGTGACGGCGGAGGGTTTGTGAATAAAGGGCGGAGTCAGCAGAGCAGGTAATTGTCCATTTGTCTAAAGAAGTTCAGAAGTCAAGAAATTCAGTGTAGAGTCGTCATGGACGGAGTCAAATACAAACTAATTAATGAATGTGGCAACATGTGATTTTATTTCAAAATAAAATGACAAGGGTGGCACGGTGGCTTAGTGATTAGCATGTTCTCCTCTCAGCACTAGGGATTCCTGTTTTGAATCCCTATCTGGGAGGAGTTTCCATGTTCTCCTCGTGTCCATGTGGGTTTCTTCCAGGTTCTCCGGTTTCCTCCCACAGTCCAAAAACATGGATCAAGGTCAGTTGAATTTTCCAAATTGCCCCATATAGAGTGTGTGTGTGTGTGTGTGAGTGAGTGTGTGCCCAGTGATAGATGGGCGCCCTGTCCTGGGTGTATCTGCCCAGCGCCCGAAATGTTCTCCCCGGGATGGGCATGGGGAACCCCCCTCCGTGACCCTAATAGAGGATAAAGCGGGAGATAATGAATGGATGAATGAATAATAATTATTATTATTATCAAGTAGGGTGGCACGGTGGCTTAGTGGTTAGCACGTTCTCCTCTGAGCGCTAGGGATTCTCGGGTCGAATCCCAATCTGGGTGGAGTTTCCATGTTCTCCCCATGAATAAAAATGCTAATCCCTGTTGGATCTTGCATGTGTTTGAACCTGTAGTTAATGCTGTTCACTTATGATTCAATAATATCTCTTTATTTTTCAGGAAGCGTAAGGTTCTTGAGCTCGCCATCTGGGTCGATTTGCTATGATGTGCCTTCCAACCAGAAACTTCGCCTCCTTTCAGATCCCAATTCAAGTAAATGATTTAACAGCAATCACTCTTAATGTGTGTAAGATTACTTGTGTCTAATTGAGAAATGTTTCTTCTAAAATTGCTTAGGAGAAATAGTATGAGACAAGAATGAGACATGATCTCACAGAATCTCTGGTGAGTGAGTGTGCCCAGTGATAAATTGGCGTCTTTTCTTGGGAGTATCTGCCCAGCGCCCCAACGTTCTCCCCTGGATGGGCATGGGTAACCCCCCTGCGACCCTAGTAGAGGATAAAGCGGAAGATAATGGATGGATGGATAAAGAGATGGATGTTGTCAAAGAGAAACTGTGTAGTATGAAGTACTTCATTATTATTAAGTGGATCATTGCTGAATTTGAAACATCCATCCATTATCTTCCGCTTTATCCTCTACTAGGTTCGCAGGGGTGGGGGGGGGTGTGTCCCATGCCCATCCAGGGGAGAACGTTACATCCTGGGCAGGACACCAATCTATCACTGGACACATTCACTTACTCACTCACTCACATAAACACACTCAATATGGGGCAATTTGGAGAATTCAATTGACCTTAATCCATGTTTTTGGACTGTGGGAGGAAACCGGAGAACCCGGAGGAAACCCACACGAACACGGGGAGAACATGGAAACTCCACCCAGATTGGGATTCGAACCCGGAATCCCTAACGCTAAGAGGAGAACATGCCAACCACTAAGCCCCCATGCCGCCCAATTTTAAACATGTTATTTATTAAGTATAAAGTTAATATTAATCAGCATTTGCACTTTAACTTGTCATCATAACGTTCAAATGAATCTCTGTTCCCCTTTAACTCTCATTTCTCTCATCCTCATTGTTCTTTCCCTTTAGTGTTGTTCATGAACGGTGAACTTGGACAGAGTGGCTTTAGCCTCATTAACATTTATTACAAAACGGAAAAACTTTACATCTCCCCCCTCGTCATCAATCTACATATTGACCAAGGCGTAATGGTGTTCTACTGGTTTGAGCAGGTTAAACATGAAAGTCCAAACGGGTAAGAATTTGTCATGTATACAGTATTTGAACTGTTAGGAAATCTCAATTTCCTCGATGTATCTTTTCTGAAGGCATCAGAAACCACAATGCAGTCCCTTTATTTATTTACGACAAACCGGGCGGCACGCTGGCTTAGTGGTCAGCACGTTCTCCTCTCAGCGCTAGGGATTCCTGGTTCGAATCCCCATCTGGGTGGAGTTTCCATGTTCTCCCCGTGTCCGTGTGGGTTTCTCCGTTTTCCTCCCACAGTCCAAAAACATGGATCAAGTCAATTGAATTCTCCAAATTGCTCCATATAGTTTGAGTGAGTGTGTGTCCATTGATTGATTGGCGTCCTGTTCTGGGTGTATCCGCCCAGCACCCGAAACACTCTCCCCTGGATAGAGGAGAACGATATAGAGGATAAAGCGGAAGATAATAGATGGATGTTATCCAAAGCAACTTACAAGGTGAACACAGGGTTAATCACAACATCCCTGGAGCAATGAGGGGTAAGGGTCTTGCTCAAGGAGCCACATTGGTAACTTCAGTGGACATGGGATCCTAGTAGAGGATAAAGCGGGAGATAATGGATGGCTGGATAAAGAGACGGATTTTGTCAAAGAGAAACTGAAACTGAAAATAATAAAGTACTTCATTATTATTAAGTGGATCATTGCTGAATTTGAAACATCCATCCATTATCTTCCACTTTATCCCCTACTAAGCTCGCGGGGGGAAGGTTCCCCATGCCCATCCATGCCCATTACATTTGGTCATTTAGCAGATGTTTTTATCCAAAGCAACTTACAAGGGTAACATCAGTGGACCTGGGATTTGAACCCCCAACCTTCAGATTGATAGCCCAATGCCCAAACCACTGAGCTACTGTGCCACATCTAGCTCTTGAGCCGACTCGATCTCCATCTGCCTCTTATCAATAGCACACAATCCCTTGAACATCGAGTACCTTGTGTATAAATCTTAAAATTTCATCCCTTCAGAACACTAAACCTCCTGCAATCCTATTAAAATGAAAGTCTCATGCTCTGTTACTTCTC
>JAFMOC010000061.1:1980000-2007500 GCA_019802505.1 Corydoras sp. C115
CGGGGAGATATTCACATGCTTTGCCTTTTAATATACAGTATCAGTAAAAAGTTAGGACACGCCCCCTTCTTGCTCCATCATCTATTTCCTCCACTTATCATATAGATAGACTTTGTAGTTCTCCAATTCCAGACTGTAGTCCATCTGTGTTCTGTTGTTGTTAGTCCCCTATTGGTTCTCTGTTCTTTGTTGGTTAGGAGCATCACAGAACAGGTATCATTTGGGTGGTGGATTGTTTCTTGTCAGTTCTGCAGTGACACTGATGTGGTGAGGGGGTTTTAGTGCAGCAGTGCTGCTGGAGTTTCATTTCTCCACCTCAGTGACACTGCTGGGATAGGAATAATGCACCACCCAATAATCCCTGCTCTGTGGTGCTACTATTGGGGTTCTGAGCATTAGAACAGAGTAAAGGGGACGTACACAGTATGTACTGTAGAACACAAACAGATGAACTACAGTCTGGAATTGTAGAACTACAAAGTCCATCTTTACAGGAAGTGGAACTGAGAACATGTGGATCAAAAAGGAGGCGTGGCCAAACTTTTAACTGGAATTGTACATTTTCATATTTTATGTGTATAACTTTCTGTAAATGATAAGAGGGTTTTGCTTTCTGTGAGAGATAATGTTTGGTTAATGACACATTTCTGACTTTATTATCTTGTCTTCTTTAATGTATTCGTTAAATATAAACTAATGAAATAGACTTCTTATCTGTCAGAACATTAGGTCAGTTTAATTACTGGAGAAAATTTAAAAAGACAGAGATAAGGCTGAATGGCATGTGGCATTAAAGGGAAAGAGCACGTATGTGAACATAGTCAGTGATAAGAGTGATGTTTATATACTTATCTACAGTAAGCACGATTATCACTGTGTGTACCTGCGTTCACACCTGCAACCGACCACAGAGAGAAAACCAAAGTTTACATCCACCCAGCATGTCTGCTAAGTTTACCACGTACCGTAGTTCTATTAAAGTTTTAGGACACGTACCGTATTTCTATTAAAGTTTAGGACACGTACCATAGTTCTATTAAAGTTTAGGACACGTACCGTAGTTCTATTAAAGCTTTAAGACACGTACCGTATTTCTATTAAAGTTTAGGACTCGTACCGTAGTTCATTTAAAGTTTAAGGACACGTACCGTAGTTCTATTAAAGTTTTAGGCCACGTACCGTAGTTCTATTAAAGTTTAGGACATGTACCGTAGTTCTATTAAAGTTTAGGACACATACCGTAGTTCTATTAAAGTTTAGGACACGTACCGTAGTTCTATTAAAGTTTAGGACACATACCATAGTTCTATTAAAGTTTAGGACACATACCATAGTTCTATTAAAGTTTAGGACACATACCATAGTTCTATTAAAGTTTGTTTATCTATTAAAGTCCTGACCCCATTCAACTTCTGGGGATCCAGGTTCGATTCCCGATCTGGGTGGAGTTTCAATGTTCTCCCCGTGTCTGCACGGGTTTCCTTCATGTTCTCCAGTTTCCACCCACAGTCCAACAACAGTTCATTTAACGTTTTAGGACACGTACCGTAGTTCTATTTAAGTCTTAGGACACGTACCGTAGTTCTATTTAAGTCTTAGGACACGTACCGTAGTTCATTTAAAGTTTTAGGACACGTACCGTAGTTCTATTAAAGTTTTAGGCCACGTACCGTAGTTCTATTAAAGTTTTAGGCCACGTACTGTAGTTCTATTAAAGTTTTAGGACACGTACTGTAGTTCTATTAAAGTTTTAGGACACGTACCGTAGTTCTATTAAAGTTTTAGGCCACGTACCATAGTTCTATTAAAGTTTTAGGACACGTACCGTAGTTCTATTAAAGTTTTAGGACATGTACCGTAGTTCTATTAAGGTTTTAGGACACGTACCATAGTTCTATTAAAGTTTTAGGACACGTACCGTAGTTCATTTAAAGTTTTAGGACACGTACTGTAGTTCTATTAAAGTTTTAGGCCACGTACCGTAGTTCTATTAAAGTTTTAGGCCACGTACCGTATTTCTATTAAAGTTTTAGGCCACGTACCGTAGTTCTATTAAAGTTTAGGACACGTACCATAGTTCTATTAAAGTTTTAGGACACGTACCGTAATTCTATTAACGTTTGCTGCAGAATACAATCATCTGCAGCGCACACAGTCCTGACCCCATTCAACTTCTGGGGATCCAGGTTCGATTCCCGATCTGGGTGGAGTTTTCATGCTCTCCCCGTGTCTGCACGGGTTTCCTTCATGTTCTCCAGTTTCCTCCCACAGTCCAACAACATGGATTAAGTCAACTGAGTTCTCCAAATTGCCCCATATAGAGTGTGTTGGTGTTTGTGTGAGTGAGTGTGTGCCCAGTGATAGATTGGTGTCCTGTCCTGGGTGTATCTGCCCAGCGCCCGAAACGTTCTCCCCAGGATGGACATGGGGAACATCCCCGTGACCCTAATAGAGCATAAAGCGGAAGATAATGAATGAATGAATGAATGAATGAATTGCCCCTATAGGATGAATAGTGACAAGCACATGGTTTTGTGAGGGAAGTGTGCAGACAAAAAATATTAACATAACAATAAAACCATAGTAGCAACTGGGTTTGATTTAAAAAAAAGATTTCAGTATTTAGAGAACGTCATAGAGAACATCATGCTGATGTCAGCCCTGCGTTTAAAAACCCACGACCCAAGTAGAGGATTAAACGGTAGAACCCTGGTTCTGGTCTTTTATAAATTGGGCTCTTTGAACTACATCTGAAGTTTCTTTAAGTTAATTCTATAACACTTTCTGTTCTCTGGTTCGTCTTGTTTGTTTAAGTTGTCGACGTGCAGCAACAAAGAAAACTGGAACAGTGCCATTTAACCAGTGCTGCAACTTCCAACGTAACAACCGCTCACAACAGTGCAACACACGATAACACACCACAACCACGTCTGTGTCATTACAGTGCTGGATATGACCCACCACCCAAAAATACCCACATTATAAAAACTTCATCTGGTTTTGATTACACTTCCTAAAAGTCTATCAGAACAAACGTTCCAAGACTTTCATTACCAACTATGGCATGGGTTACATACCAACGAAGCAATGTGGTCTGACGGGATGCAGGTTCCGCATTTTCAGTCTGCATCTGCATCTTCATGCAACGTGAGCCGTTTAGATTACTGACTTATTCAACAGAATAATTTACAGTTCAGGTGGCTTAGTGGTTAGCATGTTCTCCTCTCAGCACAAGGGGTTCCCAATTTGAATCCCAATCCGGGTGGAGTTTCCATGTTCTCCCCGTGTCAGCTGGGTTTCCTCCAGGTTCTCCGGTTTCCTCCCACAGTCCAAAAACATGGATCAAGGTCAATTGAGTTCTCCAATTTGCCCCATATAGAGTGTGTTTGTGTGAGTGAGTGTGTACCCGGCTATAGATTGGCACCCTCTTCTGGGTGTATCTGCCCAGCGCCCCAAACGTTCTCCCCTGGATGGGCATGGGAACCCCCCCACGACCCTAATAGAGGATAAAGTGGAAGATAATGAATGAATGGAATTTATAGTTCTGGAGATGTAAAGATAATTGTGTCTTCATATGATGGAGGCTCATAAATAAACATACTGTATAAGCTAATCATACCAGGTTTTAATTCTTGTGTTTTCAGTGTCTTTTGTTTCTTGCATTTCCATATTGCATGACATGCATTAGTACTCAGAATCTAGGCTAATGCTTCATAACCTCACACTAACTCTACTGAATGAATTGAGTGGTATCTGGAAAACCACATTATTCATTCATTCATTATCTCCCGCTTTATCCTCTATTAGGGTCGCGGGGGGGTTCCCCATGCCCATCCAGGGGAGAACGTCTCGGGCGCTGGGCAGATAGACCCAGGACAGGGCGCCAATCCATCGCTGGACACACACTCACTCACACAGACACACTCTATATGGGGAAATTTGGAGAATTCAATTGACTTGATCCATGTTTTTGGACTGTGGGAGGAAACCGGAGAACCCGGAGGAAACCCACGCAGACACGGGGAGAACATGGAAACTCCACCCAGATGGGGATTTGAACCGGGAAAAACTAGTGCTGAGAGGCGAACGTGCAAACCACTAAGCCACTGTGCCACCTGAAAACCACATTAAAGGTTAATAAAGTGATAAGGTACGAGGGGGCGTGGCATTATTGAGAAGAAATTCACGAGAAAGAGCTGTTGTCAAGCTCGGAATGAAGTGAAGACCTGTTACACTTCTTTACTGTCATTTTTTTCCCAATAATGCACAACCTCGATAGTCTTATTGCTTTTATGAAACTGTAACAAACACACTCTAATAAAGTAATCAATCTTATTTCATTTACTAATGTGTTTATTAATAAACTGGTCCTCTGCAATGTAATCTAGTCAGGATTTTAAAGTCTGTACAATCAAGCTATGTACAATACAGCTAACAACTTGGTGCCAAACACCCCAGCACACCTTCAGGTGTCTAGTGGAATCCATGCCTCCATGGGTCAGGGCAACAAAATTGGGCAAACCTTGTGGGTCTATATGGTCTGAATATTCCATCCATCCCTTATCTTCAGCTTTATCCTCTACTAGGGTCTTGGGGGGGTTCTCCATGCCCATCCAGGGGAGAATGTTTTGGGCGCTGGGCAGATACACCCAGGACAGGATGCCAATCTATCACTGGACACACACTCACTCACACAGACACACTCTATATGGAGCAATTTGGAGAACTCAATTGACTTGATCCGGGGCGGCACGGTGGCTTAGTGGTTAGCACGTTTGCCTCTCAGCAGTAGGGATTCCCGGTTCGAATTCCCATCTGGGTGGAGTTTCCATGTTCTCCCCATGTCTGTGTGGGTTTCCTCCGGGTTCTCCGGTTTCCTCCCACAGTCCAAAAACATGGATCAAGTCAATTGAATTCTCCAAATTGCCCCATATAGAGTGTGTTTGTGTGAGTGAGTGTGTGCCCAGTGATGGATTGGCGCCCTGTCCTGGGTGTATCTGCCCAGCGCCTGAGACGTTCTCCCCTGGATGGGCACGGGGAACCCCCCTGGGACCCTACTAGAGGATAAAACGGGAGATGATGAATGAATGAATAAATTGACTTGATCCATGTTTTTGGACTGTGGGAGCAAACCGGAGAACCCAGAGGAAACCCATGCGGACACGGGGAGAACATGGAAACTCCACCCAGATTGGGATTCGAACCGGGAATCCCTAGTGCTGAGAGGAGAACATGCTAACCACTAAGCCACCGTGTTTATTAAGCAGCTTTGTACCTTCGGTTGCGCACTATACACTGTCCGGTGGGCGTGGCCTCAGCGGTATCTGCGTCACATCGTTTCCATGGAGACACACCGGGTCGGAAAGCTGTGTTATTAACGTCGTGTTGATTGAACTCGCTGTTTTGGGAGAGGATGTGTGTTATCAGTGTTAACACTGCACTTTATTATTAATATTGGGGGGAAAAAAGCATCGAAAACACTTCACACCTGACGCAGGTAACTTGACCAGCAGTGACGCCCTCTTCCGGGAATTCCTACGTCACGTGATTACCTGGCCGCACACCTGGTGTGCAGTCGGAGTGAAATCAGCTGCGAAAGCCTCGTTTTCTTTAAGATCCGCTCTTTAAACCGCAGAAATCCACGATATAAACAGACTTTTCAGCCTGGAGGACGATTCAGGGGGTTGGAGTTCCGATTCGGGGATTATGATGAACGCCGATGCCGCTCTCTGACGAACCGGTAACTGCGATTTTTAACTATTTTTCCACTATTTTCACGATATCAGACAACTTTCACCATGTATTTCACAGATTTTCATTTATTTGCTTCTACTGTTGTATATTATCCAAGTTTGTCGCCTTTATTTAATATGATCTGGTCAATATATTACAACCTAGTCATCAATTAATTTTTTTATTATCCATCCATCCATTATCTTCCGCTTTGTCCTATATTAGGGTCGCGGGGGGGGGTTCCCCATGCCCATCCAGGGGAGAACGTTTTGGGCGCTGGGCAGATACCCCCAGGACAGGACGCCAATGTATCACTGGGCACACACTCACTCACTCACACAGACACACTCTATATGGGGCAATTTGGAGAACTCAATTGACTTGATCCATGTTTTTGGACTGTGGGAGGAATCCGGAGAACCCGGAGGAAACCCACGCGGACAGAGGGAGAACATGGAAACTCCACCCAGATTGAGAATCCCTAGCGCTGAGAGGAGAACATGCTAAACACTAAGCCACTGTGCTGCATTAGAGAACCAACAGTCTAACAAAAACAAAGAACACAGATGGACTACAGTCTGTAATTGTAAAACTACAAAGTCCATCTATATGATAAGTGGAGCAAGAAGGGGGTGTCTCCAAACTTCAATCCATTATCTTCCACTTTATCCTCTACTAGGGTCACTCCCACACACTCTATATGGGGCAATTTGGAGAACTCAATTGACTTGATCCATGTTTTTGGACTGTGGGAGGAATCCGGAGAACCCGGAGGAAACCCACTCGGACAGAGGGAGAACATGGAAACTCCACCCAGATTGAGAATCCCTAGCTCTGAGAGGAGAACATGCTAAACACTAAGCCACCGTGCCGCGTTAGAGAACCAACAGTCTAACAAAAACAAAGAACACAGATGGACTACAGTCTGTAATTGTAAAACTACAAAGTCCATCTATATGATAAGTGGAGCAAGAAGGTGGTGTCTCCAAACTTCCATCCATTATCTTCCACTTTATCCTCTACTAGGGTCACTCCCTCACACCCACACACTCTATATGGGGCAATTTAAGAACTCGATTGACTTGGTCCATGTTTTTGGACTGTGGGAGGAAACCGGAGAACCCGGAGGAAACCCACGCGGACACAGGGAGAACATGGAAACTCCACCCAGATTGAGAATCCCTAGTGCTGAGAGGAGAACATGCTAAACACTAAGCCACCGTGCCGCATTAGAGAACCAACAGTCTAACAAAAACAAAGAACACAGATGGACTACAGTCTGTAATTGTAAAACTACAAAGTCCATCTATATGATAAGTGGGGCAAGAAGGTGGTGTCTCCAAACTTCAATCCATTATCTTCCACTTTATCCTCTACTTGGGTCACTCACACACACCCACACACTCTATATGGGGCAATTTGGAGAACTCGATTGACTTGATCCATGTTTTTGGACTGTGGGAGGAAACCGGAGAACCCGGAGGAAACCCACGCGGACACGGGGAGAACATGGAAACTCCACCCAGATGGGGATTCGAACCGGGAATCCCTAGTACTGAGAGGAGAACATGCAAATCACTAAGCCACCGTGCCACCAATTTTTTTTATTATTATATAGGCTTCTTCTCAATGACATAGTGCTTTTGGATTGAATTATTATAAGTGTTCATATAAATGACATAATGTGATTTATTCTGCCTACGGTATTAACACATAGAGGAAGTAGAACTCCACATTTAACCCATCCATGCCCCACACACACCCACATACTGAGTGAAGTAAGCACACGTACTCAGAGCAGTGGGCAGTCTTGCATATGGCACCCTGAGGGCAATTGGGGTTAGGTGGTTTACCCAAGGGCACTTAATCCAATACACTTGCTGGGACCGGGAATCAAACCGGAGACCTTCAGGGTGCAAGACTGTCAAAAAAAAGTACATATCAACACCACCAACCGCCAATGTAGCCTAATAAACATATCATTGTGTTGCTATATAGGCTTATTATTATAAAATCAAACGCCAGATGTCTCAGTGATGTAGTGCTTTGGATAAAAAGTGACCCAAAATGAGAAGTGAACTTTGTTCATGATGCCAGAACACTTAAAACGACCAAACATTCATGTAACTACTTCATATCATGGCATTGAAGCATTATAAGTGTTCATATAAATGGCATAAAGTGATTTATTCTGCCTACAGTACTTGCACATAGAGGAAGTAGTCCTCCACATTTAACCATCCATGCAGACACACACACACACACAGAGTAAAATAAGCACAGGCGTCCAGAGCAGTGGGCTACCTTGTAAGCACCTGAGGGCAATTGGGGTTAGGTGGTTTACCCAAGGGCACTTCATCCAATACACTTGGTGGGACCGGGAATCAAACCGGGGACCTTCAGGGCGCAAGACTGTCAAAAAAAAAAACATATCAACACCACCAGGTTGATGGACAACCTCCAATGTAGCTTAATAAACATATCATTGTATTATTATATAGGCTTATTATTATAAAATCAAACGCCAGACGTCTCAGTGCTGTAGTGCTTTGGATAAAAAAAGTGACCCAAAATGAGAAGTGAACTTTGTTCATGATGTCAGAACGCTTAAAACGACCAAACATTCATGTAACTACTTCATATCATGGCATTGAAGCATTATAAGTGTTCATATAAATGACATAAAGTGATTTATTCTGCCTACAATACTTGCACATAGAGGAAGTAGTCCTCCACATTTAACCATCCATGCAGACACACACACACACACACACACTGAGTAAAATAAGCACATGCGTCCAGAGCAGTGGGCTACCTTGTAAGCACCTGAGGGCAATTGGGGTTAGGTGGTTTACCCAAGGGCACTTCATCCAATACACTTGGTGGGACCGGGAATCAAACCGGGGACCTTCAGGGCGCAAGACTGTCAAAAAAAGTACATATCAACACCACCAGGTTGATGGACAACCTCCAATGTAGCTTAATAAACATATCATTGTATTATTATATAGGCTTATTATTATAAAATCAAACACCAGACGTCTCAGTGATGTAGTGCTTTGGATAAAAAGTGACCCAAAATGAGAAGTGAACTTTTTTCATGATGTCAGAACGCTTAAAACGACCAAACATTCATGTAACTACTTCATATCATGGCATTGAAGCATTATAAGTGTTCATATAAACGGCATAAAGTGATTTATTCTGCCTACAGTACTTGCACGTAGAGGAAGTAGTCCTCCACATTTAACCATCCATGCAGAGACACACACACACACACACACACACACTGAGTAAAATAAGCACAGGCGTCCAGAGCAGTGGGCTACCTTGTAAGCACCTGAGGGCAATTGGGGTTAGGTGGTTTACCCAAGGGCACTTCATCCAATACACTTGGTGGGACCGAGAATCAAACCGGGGACCTTCAGGTCACAAGAATGGTTCAGAGATATAATAAATCATGTGAAACCTATTTATTCAAATTTAATTACTAATTAAAAAAATATAACTATTGTAACTTCATGTCATGGCATTGGAGCATTATAAGTGTTCATATAAATGACATAATGTGATTAATTCTGCCTACAGTTCTTGCACATAGAGGAAGTAGAACTCCACATTTAACCATCCATGCAGTGAAACACATGCGCGCACGCGCACACACATATACACACACACACACTGAGTGAAATAAGCACACGTGTCTAGAGCAGTGGGCTGCCTTGTAGGCACCTGAGGGCAATTAGGGTTAGGCGGTTTGCCCAAGGGCACTTCAACACATGCACTTGGTGGCACCGGGAATCAAACCGGAGACCTTCAGGTTCATTAAACACAAGCCAACATAATTATCACAGTAATTTTAATCATTTGAAACCATCCATCCATTATCTTCCGCTTTATCTTCTATTAGGGTCGCGGGGAAAACGTTTCGGGCGCTGGGCAGATACACCCAGGACAGGACACCAAGGACAGGACGCTGGGCAAGCACTCTCTCACACAGACACACTCTATAAGGGGCAATTTGGAGAACTCAATTGGCCTTGATTCATGTTTTTGGACTGTGGGAGGAAACCGGAGAACCCGGAGGAAACCCACACGGACACGGGGAGAACGTGGAAACTCCACCCAGATTGGGATTCGAACCGGGAATCCCTAGCGCTGAGAGGAGAACATGCTAAACACTAAGCCACTGTGTTGCCCCGTTTGAAACCAATTAATTCAAATTTAATCACTAATTTATTTTAATTCATTAATTTTTAATTAGCCCAGCGATGGATTGGCGCCCTGTCCTGGGTGTATCTGCCCAGCGCCCGAGACGCTCTCCCCTGGATGGGCATGGGGAACCCCCCCGCGACCCTAATAGAGGATAAAGCGGAAGATAATGAATGAATGAATGAATGAATGAATTTTTAATTAATTTATTTATTTTAAAAATGTATGTATTGAAGTTGCACACTTTTTTTTTTTTTTTTTTTTTTTTTTTTTTTTTTTTTTTTTTTTTACCGCTTTATCACATTCAATACCCGTCAAAAGTAAATATGAACACACCACCTTTTGTCCACTGTTTGTTTCCTCCACTTACCACATAGACAGACTTTGTAGTTTTACAATTACAGACTGTAGTCTATCTGCTTTGTTTATGTACGTCCCCTCTGTTCTCTATTGGTCAGGATTATTACATAACTTTTAATATTTACATATCTGCTTGATGGAAAACCTCCAATGTAGCCGACAAAACCATTAAAATAATCATTGTATTATTATTATATAGGCTTATTATTAATTCATTCATTATCACCCGCTTTATCCCTCTATTAGGGTCGCGGTGGAGTTCCCCATGCCCATCCAGGGGAGAACGTTTCGGGTGCTGGGAAAACACACCCAGGACAGGGCGCCAATCCATTCATCCATTTGGAGAATTCAATTGACTTGATCCATGTTTTTGGACTGTGGGAGGAAACCGGAGAACCCTGAGGAAACCCACGGGGAGAACGTGGAAACTCGGGAACCGGGAATCCCTAGCGCTGAGAGGCAAACGTGCTAACCACTAAGCCACTGTGCCGGCCTAGGCTTATTATTATAAAATTAACTGCCCGATGTCTCAGTGACGTAGTGCTTTGGATAAAAGGTGCCACAAAACGAGAAGTGAACGTTTGTCAGTTGCACGCTCATGATGTCAGAACGCTTAAAACGATCAAACATTCGTGTAACTGCTTCATATAATGGCATTGAAGCATTATAAGTTTTGCATATACATGACATGAGTATAACAGATTTTACAAAGGAATCATTGGATTTAATCAGACTTCAGAATATTTATAGTGTAAGCGTGTTCAGTCTGCAGAGCATGTGTGTGTATAGTCGACCCGTGGAGTCTGCTGGGCCATGAAATGAGGAAGCAAACTGATAACCAGTGTGTTTTTCTGGTTTTAACACGTGAAACGGTGTGTTGTTCTTAATTGTGCAATCTGATCTAATATCGTAAAAAAATCTGTAGTTAAGGCATAACGTCGTTGACTCTTTCCACTTTACTGAACATTATTATTTGTGCTGTATTTATTTTTATTTAATCTGTAATGAAAGCGGCGGGGGGGGGGGGGGGGGCAGTTTAGTAGTTTTGCAGTTACAACCTGTCGTCCATCTGTTTTCTTTTATTAAAGACCAATCATTAAAAATCTGGTCCTCTGCAATTTAATCTAGTTTGGATTTTAAAGTGGATGTTGATCGCTGAATAACGGGATATCGGCTTAGTGTTCATTGAGAATCGGCTCGCTGTTTATTCATTCATTCATTCATTCATTATCACCCGCTTTTCCTCTATAAGGGTCGCGGTGGGGTTCCCCATGCCCATCCAGGGGAGAACGTCTCGGGCGCTGGGCAGATAGACCCAGGACAGGGCGCCAATCCATCGCTGGGTACACACTCACTCACTCAAACACACTCTATATGGGGCAATTTTTAGAGAACTCAATTAACTTGATCCATGTTTTTAGACTGTGGGAGGAAACCGGAGAACCCGGAGGAAACCCACGCGGACACGGGGAGAACATGGAAACTCACCCAGATGGGGATTCGAACCGGGAATCCCTAGCGCTGAGAGGCGAACGTGCTAACCACTAAGCCACCGTGCCGCCCTGGCTCGCTGTTTATCCATCCGTTATCTTCCGCTTTATCCTCTACTAGGGTCGCGTGGGGGGGGGGTTCCTCATGCCCATCCAGGGGACAACGTTTTGGGACAAGGCCCAGGACAAGTGTACACTCACTCACACAAACACACAAAACCATATGGGTCAATTTGGAGAATTCAATTGACCTTGATCCATCTTTTTGGACTGTGGGAGGAAACCGGAGAACCCGGAGGAAACCCACGCAGACACGGGGAGAACATGGAATCTCCACCCAGATTGGGATTCGAACCGGGAATCCCTAGTGCTGCCCCCTCGCTGTTAATATTAATCTGTATTTCCATTTATGGTACATAATTAAAAATAATGTATTGTATATTACGCATTGATATGAAAGTGAGGCACTCCGAGGTGTGCGTTATTGTCAATAATGTCATGGGTGTGGGTGTGGTAGCTCAGTGGTTATGTTGGGCTTGTAATTAGAAGGTTGTGGGTATAAATCCCAGGTCCATCGAAGTTTTCTTTGTTTATTAACATTGTGTTTTATTATTCTTTCTTCTTTCAGCTTGAGGGCTGTGAAGGTCGTGAGTCATGACTCTGGTGGCAAAATCCATATTTATGTTCCTCCTTGGAGCTCTTGCATCTTCAGCAAACTTGGAGAAGTTTCTTGAGTCAAAGGACATCTGCTCTGAGGTCAGTAATACATACATTCTTCAGTGGAATACATTTTCTGGGAACTAGTTTATCTGAATGTGCCGTACGCTTAGGATGAAGGTATTTTCATCCAGGGCGTGGTAGCTCAGTGGTTAGAATGTTGGGCTAGCAATCTGAAGGTTGGGGTTCAAATCCCAGGTCCACTGAAGTTACCAATGTGGGTCCTTGAGCAAGACCCTTAACCCTCATTGCTCCAGGGATGTTGTGATTAACCCTGTGCTCACCTTGTTAGTTGCTTTGGATAAAAGCGTCTGTTAAATGACCAAATGGAAATGTAAATTTTAAGTGTTGCGCTCTGCAGATTAAACAAATTGATTGTCTCTAAATGTTTGGAAGGTTTTTGAATTAAACCTTAATAAATAAATGAATAAAAACCTTAATTCGAATCCTGAAGACGGTTAAATAACAGATCTGTTCAGTGACACTTTTTAATCGTTGCATGCGTTAAACTGGCTGAGTATAATTTGTTTAGGTTTTAAAACATACATTTTTAATCTACAATAAAAATATTTATTGAACACTAAACATATCATCATCCCAGCATACAAAACACAATGGCTTTCACATAATCCTGTGCTAGGGCGGCACGTTGGCTTAGTGGTTGGCATGTTCTCCTCTCAGCACTAGAGATTCCCAGTTTGAATCCCAATCTGGGTGGAGTTTCCATGTTTCCCCCCCCGTGTCCGTGTGGGTTTCCTCCGGGTTCTCCGGTTTCCACCCACAGTCCAAAAACATGAATCATGGTCAATTGAATTCTACAAATTGCCCCATATAGAGTGTGTGAGCGAGTGTGTGCCCAGTGATAGATTGGTGACCTCTCCTGAGTGTATCTGCCCAGCGCCTGAAAAATTCTCCCTTGGATTGACTTGATAAACCCCCCCCCCCCCCCACGTCATGACCCTAATGGAGGATAAAGATGAAGATAATGGATGGATGGAGTTATCTAAGTTTATTTATTTTTTTTTTTTGTTACAGGGTCTTGCTCAGTGTAACGTCACTGCTGAAAACTCTCTGATCCGCCCCCTTGACTTTGGTCCAGTAGAGGGTGTGGCTTTGGATGTGAGGCCTGCGTTTTGCTGTAAGACCAAAAAGAAATGCAGAGCATGTGTGATCGTCAAAATCCAATTCAAAATCTTCTCCTCAGCGTCTGAAGATGAGAACAGAGGTAAATATTCTATACTGTTTCTCTTGATAATTATCCCGTCATTTACAGTCGAACTTTTATTTCTGTCGTGATGGTAAATGTATTTAACCTGAACCCATGTTTGTTCAGCCGCTGCAGTGTTGCTGCGTTACACCTCAGGCCCCAACATTTACAAGCGAAAGATTAG
The DNA here is from genome assembly GCA_019802505.1 of Corydoras sp. C115. NCBI lineage: Eukaryota > Metazoa > Chordata > Actinopteri > Siluriformes > Callichthyidae > Corydoras > Corydoras sp. C115. Next base: position 1,993,904 of record JAFMOC010000061.1, read on the forward strand.
CTTTGTTGTCACCAACAATGCTCATGAGCAGGAGAGCATAGAGGTGAGCACGCTTTTCATAGAAACCTATTTTCAACATCATTATGACCATGCCCTTCTGCTTTACACCGGTGATTATATAATCTGCACTTTGAAAATAGTAAAGGTGGTTATTTATTAAATTAAACACATTTGATCAACATTTCCATAATTTTTTATATAATAAGGATATTTATTTGCCATAAATTTAACCAGGACATGAATAAGACTTCAGGCTGTCATGAACTCCATACCATAAATACAACATAAACGCTTATATAATATATATATACAATATAATATAGACAACAAACACACAAATTTTAATTCTGCTCCTAGTGTCAAAAATGTGTAGTGTGTGTGTATATATATATATATATATATATATATATATATATATATATATATATATATATATATATATATATATATATAAAATTTACTGCTTTATGTATGGTTAAATTATAGTTGTTAAACATATTTTATATTATTTCATATATCAAACATAAATTAAACATTAACCCAGACAATATGCCACTCATAAAACACAGCAAACAATTATTCAGAACTGAGCTTGGTAGCACTTTCAGAGAATCTGGTGTTTATTAAAGCAATGAAGCGTGACATTGTTAATAATTGGCTCAGCCAATCAGATTAAAGGACTGGAACTACCTTTTTATAAAATATTATAAGTACATTCATATCACTTCATAATTTTTGTCATAAGATTCTGTTAATGTAAATTGCTGATACTAATCACACCTATAAAGTGATTTATAAAACAAATTGTTTTATATTTTTTAATTTATATTTATAAAGCAAATAGTTTTAACACATTCTAATATAAACCTTGGATTCTTAGGATTTTTAAACATTCTTTCTTAATACAGGATGATTTCACTTTGCTCAAAGTCTGTAAAGAGCATTTGTAATCCTTTATAAGTCCTTATGTACTCATATTAATGCCGTCTTCTTTGTAGAGGTAATAAATTACAAGCCTTTACCTAATGCCTGAGCTTATAAGCTTTCATTTTATGAGCACTTAAACCTCATTTTCAGGAAAGGCATTTGTTTATCACAAACATTGTAAAGCCTCATGACACTGCTCTGTACAATCAGTTAAAATATACGTTTCATAAAGCATTATGTCACTTTTTGTTATAAAGCCTTATGGCATGTTCTTTTAACACTTTATGGATATGGTTGGTAACGTCTATGTATATTAACAGAGGATTATGACACTTTAAAAAAGCATTCGGAGTTCTTTTTTTAAGCTTTATGAATGTGTTTGTAATGCATTACGAATACCGGATTCGTAGAAAGTATGACTGTGAGCTTCAGAACAAACACAATGCTTAGAACCAAACGAACGTAACTTTCCGTCTTTGCTCTGTTCCTCCTCATGCTGATTAAAGAGACTTTATCTTTGCTTTATTAATAAGGTTCTCCCGTGGAATCAGTTAATTGTTATAATTACTACACGTGCATTGCACAGAAATAATTAAATCTGATCTTATAATATATAAACTAGCAAAGATTATAATTATTATAGATATACAGAATATACATATATACGGAAGTGTACAGTCATGGTAATAATAAAATAGTAAAAAATAATAATAATAAAAAAACTTTACATTTTCGGTTTATTTTTATTTAGTGAATTTATTGAATATTGTTGAAAATGTATATATTTTTTTTATCAGCCAGCATGTAACCTGTAAATTTGTTATTTATGAATAAAGGTGGTGGAGTATGACATCGCTTTTCTTGGAAGCTCTGTAAACGTCTCTGGGTTTCAGCCTGGCGTCTTGTCTAAACTGAAATCTCAGACAGTTTACTTCCCTAAATTTGATGAAGGTGAGACTTTCGCGCTCTCTCTCTCTCTCCCTCTCTCTCTCTCACATGCATATACACATACATACATACATACATACATACATATACATGCATATACACATGACCTACACAGCTCTTCGAATGAATGTCATAGGTTTGTCAACTGGTTGGAATGTGCTTGAGACTATGTGACAGAACTGCATTGTGCACATGAGATAAACACCGGTTACCAATCAACAGCATAGCTAACATAGTCGAACGGTCACACCTACACGGACGCGAATCCAAACAGGTTTTTCAGCTGGAAACCGAATCAAAATCGATGCACACTTTTGACTGCAGTAGCGACAGTAAACAGCAACAGGATTCATTACTGTTAAGTTCCTTAAAAAATGGTCAGAAGTCGGCGGTTTCATTCCAAAATAATTTAATGCGTTTTACTGAATACAGTGTAAAATATCAAACAATGAAAATCCCCCGAGAGCTCTGCCCGAAGTCCTCTAGTTCGTCCATTTAAGTCCTTCAATTGGGCGTGACCTGCTTCTTCTGTGTGTGCGCCCCCTCCAGACAACAGTCTTCTCATGTGTACATTCACCAAAACATCTTTCTTCTAACCCATATGGTCCTGCTTTCTGCCCCCCTCAGGGGTATGAATTTATGACAGGTTCTTGTTGGCTGTCCCATTATTCAAAACTCTCCGCTGACCCTGCATCCGGACATTCATCCTCTTTCCCATGCTCATTCATCAAAGTCATTTTCTCTGTTCCCTGAACTATTCAACTCATGAGTTTTACTTTACATTATTACTTTTACTAATTTACTTAAAAGTATTATAAAAACCTTACATTACTGACTCCAACTGACACATTAACAGCACACCTCTGTTAAAAGCATTATTAATCAGTAGTCTTTGTAAATAGGTATTCAAGCATTTTTTTTTTTTGTCCTTATATTTAATAATAATATAAATAAATTATAACATTGAGCAGCATATCCTCCTGGGAACCAACCCATAGACTTGTGTTCTCTGTAATGGACATTGGTTTTACATGTGTAACTATTTATAGCTACTCTATAAATTCCAGCTGTCTTATAAAGAGGACATCCTGGACTTTTCAATGATATGAAGTATGATGGGCTGGGTGCTGGGAACCTTCCATATCTTTCTTTCCAATATGGTGGCCATACGAACAAATGCGTTTTATGGAAGTTATGTCAACTCTTGTCTGTTCATTGTGATCGTTCACATTTTACTTTGCAAGCAAAGAGCATTCCAGTTTATTTCCGTCTTTTAATTTGAGTGTTTTAAGTTCCTTTCATACTAAACTAGATTGTTGGTGAGTAAACTTATGACTCATTTTCGTATTTTAAGCTTGGCTTGCTATTAATATAAAATGGTATTTTTGTTCGTCCACTTCAATGGACATGCTGTAAAGTTAATACAAAAAAAAATCTAAGTTGTAAGTTGTTTATTTTACCCTCAATAGTTACAAAATGCCAACAAAAAATAAATTGGATGACCCTTTTAATTCTCGGTTCCCAGGAGGATATAGTGGAACGAAACAACATTCTCTGAGGGACAAAGTGCTACACCCTAATGAATAAACCAATAAATGTCAACACTTTACCCAATACATGTAAAAAAAAAAAAAATTAAAAACAGCTTATAAGCGTTCATTAGCAGTTATGAGTGTTTTTCCAGGGAAGTAATTATTTTAACGTTATAAACATTTGTCACTACCACAAGATAATATACTATTAAACTTTACTTTTAATAGTACTTTACTTTTGGGGTGTGGTAGCTCAGTGGTTAGGACGTTGGACTATCAAGCTGAAGGTTGGGGTTCAAATCCCAGGTCCACTGAAGTTACCAATGTGAGTCCTTGAGCAAGACCCTTAACTGCTCCAGGGATGTTGTGATGAACCCTGTGCTCACCTTGTAAGTCGCTTTGGATAAAAGCGTTCAATAAAAGACCAAATGTAATGTAATATACTTTTTATAAATGCATGAAGTCACCTGATGTCATAAAGCTTTATAGCAGATTCTTGTAACACATGTGTGTGTGGTTATGAACATTTATTTCCTTTAACAAACCTTAATGTTTATAATGCATTACAAACAGTGGGTTTATGTTAACGATGTTAAATTCAGTCTGTAAAAAAAATCTGTGCGCTTTCCTCGTTGTTAATTTATAATAATTACAATGGTGACATCATTATAAAATATAATCCAACCCCTTCAATGTGACCTTTGACCTGCTTCTTAAGATTTTGTACTTACTCTCAGTTTTGCTTCTTCTTTCCAGTTTGCCCGGATTCAGATATAGAGGAATGTAACAGTGAGTATCTGATCACACTCGTCCTGCTCACGTAAAGTCAATAATACAGCAGGAAGCACGTTAATGAATAACCTTTAAAACCAAAACAGCATCAGTCTTTGTGTTTGTGAGCTGAAGTGAAGTGTCAGGGTGCCGACGGCCACTAAAACTCCCTGTTAGAGTTCACTGGCCTGTTATACTGTAGGCATTTATATGCAGGGGTCCTGTTTATTTTTTTATAAGGGTCTCTTATACTCTAGAAAATCAGAAAATCTCCCAACAAGATATTAGAATAGGATTGTATTCTTATTTAGCTGCTGGAGCACGATCTGGTATTGGCTGAAATGGACTGAGTGGCAATTGAAAATACAATATATTTAAATTATTTATTTTTATATATATATATATATATATGTATATATATATGTATATTTGTGTGTGTGTGTGTCCTGTACACGGCGTCACGGTGGCTTAGTGGTTAGCACATTTGCCTCTCAGCACTAGGGATTCCTGATTCGAATCCCCATCTGGGTGGAGTTTCCATGTTCTCCCCGTGTCTGCATGGGTTTCCTCCGGATTCTCCGGTTTCCACCCACAGTCCAAAAACATGGATCAAAATAAATTGAGTTCTCCAAATTGCCCCATATAGAGTATGTGTGTGCGTGAGTGTGTGCCCAGCAATAGCTTGGCGCCCTCTCCTGGGTGTATCTGCCCAGCGCCTGAGACGTTCTCCCCTGGATGGGCATGGGGAACCCCCCCCCACGACCCTAATGGAGGATAAAGCAGAAAATAATGGATGGATGGGTGTGTGTACACATTAGTATTAGTCAAATGTTTGGACACCCCTTCCTGTTCCATCATCTATTTCCTCCACTTATCATATAGATGGACTTTGTAGTTCTACAATTCCAGACTGTAGTCCATCTGTGTTCTGTGTTGTTAGTCCCCTGTTGGTTCTCTGTTGGTCAGGAGCATCACAGAACAGGTATCATTTGGGTGGTGGATTGTTTCTTGTCAGTTCTGCAGTGACACTGATGTGGTGAGGGGGTTTTAGTGCAGCAGTGCTGCTGGAGGTTCATTTCTCCACCTCAGTGACACTGCTGGGATAGGAATAATGCACCAACCCAATAACCCCTGCTCTGTGGTGCTACTATTGGTGTTCTGACCATTAGAACAGAGTAAAGGGGACGTACACAGTATGTACTGTAGAACACAAACAGATGAACTACAGTCTGGAATTGTAGAACTACAAAGTCCATCTTTACAGAAAGTGGAACTGAGAACATGGACAATAAGTGGAACATGCTGTGTGTACATACAGTATATCAGTACATCAGTCTTTATCAGCTCATCTTTGTTAAAAAAAAAATAATAATAATTATGAACTGCCATCTTCAGATAATTGTCTATGTTCCTCTGTAAACGTGTTTATCTAACGTCGTGAATGTTTTGTCATGGTAGATGAACAGTGGTGACTCTAACAATTAACTTCCTTCTTTTTTTGTTTACAGTCTGCTCTGATACAGAGAGAAAGGAATATAACAGTACGTATCTGATCACAGTTGTTATGAGGCATTATGAAAACCAGACTTATGTAAAGTTTTTTTTTTTTTTTTATTATTATTATTATTATCTTTGTATGTTTTTATGGACAACATTACAGATATTATGTGAATTACCAGCTTTAAATTTATTTTTTAAAATTTATTATATATTAAATTACAATTTAAACCAGCTTTAATATATAAAGATATCAGAGCATGTAATTGTTGATCAGTGAATCATAACTGTGATGTGTGTTGCAGTTAGTGGCTTCTTTGCTGATGTTGATCAGAACAAAGGCTTGCTCACTTTTAAAGGCGATGGTGAGGGTGAGCTCCAGACCTGCATGAGCCGCAAACAGAACGGATCATGCTGGGTAAGAAATCCACCCCCTCCCCCCGAAACTGATCTTATCCTCCGATGTTTGCTTACAGAAAGCGTACATCTGTTCAAGTTCAGACTCTTCAACTTCAGTAAAGTGCGATGCCTGTCTCTGACTACATGTCAATATCCAAAAATAATAATGAATAAAAACTTTTTTATTTCTAATGCACTTTACAATTTGTTGCTGTCCATTCTTTTTGTTTTCTTGTGCAATTTTAGTGAAATATTGTGCAATTGCGGTGTTTATGGTGTTTTTCTTCTTTATATAATCTTCTAGTCATGACATATAACACTTGTACATAATTCTGTATTGTACTCTCATTCTTATAGTTTATCTTATTTTGATCTTACATTTTGAATAAATTTCCTTATATATTTTATATATATATATAAAATAAGTGTCTGCAAATAATCCTAAAAAAAAAAAAAAAACTTTACTTTAATATGAAAGATGCATACCTTGTCCTGGGAATTGATCATATGCAAAACTGTAATCATAGCTATTGTCTTGTAAAATTGTATAAGCCTTTTCTTGCAGTACATCATTATTAATAAATTTAACAAGTGTGTGTGTGTATATATGTATGTATGTGTGTGTGTGTGTGTGTATATATATATATATATATATATATATATATATATATATATATGTGTGTGTGTATATGTGTATGGTTTACCTCCTTGTAAAGTTATAATAAGTATATTTACTCACATATAAGTATATTTATATAATAAGAAATGGATGATAGTATAAATAAAACCATCAGTTTATAAATGTTTTTCTTTCTTTTGTTTTGTTTTTTTTCTTTGTACAGAAAAGCAATTTGACCCTGCCCCTGCACTCCGTCACCCCCTGTATGTGCTTCCAGGTACTTCACTGCTCTTATTTTCCCATTTGCCTCTTAAATAACATCTTACAAAAAAAGTATTCCTATTGGCTGTAAGGCTATTACTATTTTATACAGTATATTGTTTCTTTAAGTATTTAATACTGTTTCATATATTTATTGCGTGTGTGTCTGTGTTAGGTTTGGAAGAATCATTGCTTCCGCACAGAAATCTGTCCCTTCAAACACAATCACACAGGTAATGTCTCCCTTTAACACAACACGAGGGCGTGGTAGCTCAGTGGTTATTTATACAATTAAATTGTATAAATATATAAATATCCAAGGTAATCATTTTATTGCTCCCAATTCACATGTGTTTATATAATTAATCTCATTCTAAAATAGATTGAATATTATTATCATTAATGATGTAATGAGGGAGTGGTAGCTCAGTGGTCAGGGCGTTGGGCTATCAATCTGAAGGTTGGGGGTTCAAATCCCAGGTCCACTGAAGTTACCAATGTGGGTCCTTGAGCAAGACCCTTAATCCTCATTGCTCCAGAGGTGTTGTGATTAACCCTGTGCTCACCTTGTAAGTCGCTTTGGATAAAAGCGTCCAATAAATGACCAAATGTAATGTAAATGTAACACAATACAGCACTCACTTTGATTTGATTGAGTAACTAAATGATAATTCATATCCTGAATGAGTTCACAACTTCAAATCCAACCAGACTCTGACACTGTGACTGTTCCACGCAGATCTCAGAGAGAACGTGTTGAAGGAGATGCAAATCTCTGCCGTGCACTTCGTGACGAGCGCAGGTCAGACGGCGCTGAGCTGGAACCTGAAGTCCCCCTGCAATGTGGAAGCCGAGGTTCTGCTGTATCGTAAGAACCCGGGTTGGCGGGCGTGTTGTGAAGAGGTGCAGCGCATCACGATCAATAACAAATCTGTGTGGGATGAAAACAGCAGCACCATGTGGGTGAGTGATTAAACATCAATCCATCAAAGCCCAGAGTCATCTAACACTTAATGAATCTGATATTCATAATGCGTTATAAACACATTCAAAAGCTTTATATAGTATTCATAATGCCTTATAAAACACGTCATAAGCTTCCATAAATCTACATAATGTTTATGACCACTCTCCTTTACTGTTATAAAGAATATGCTATAAGGATTTATGACACATAAAGTGACAGTGCATTATAAAACGTATGTTTAAACTGTTCACTAGTTTATTGTAGGGACCAGTGTCATAAAGCTTTATAGCATTTGTGTTCAATTGCTCTCTTGAAAATTCATTAGTGATGTTTATAACTGTTTATAAATACTTATAAGCTTTAATTATAGGCTTTATGTAAGGTTTTACAAAGTATTTATAACCTCTGTGAATAAGATTGCATCAATATTGATACGTAATGACTTATGAATGCTAACAGACTTTAAGTGATCATGTATTAAGTACGAATATTTCTATTATGATGCATTATGTCACCTTGTGTTATAAAGCCTTATGCCATATTGTTATACCACCATATAAGTGTAATAATGTACATGTCATAAATGCTATGATACTAATGTTTTGAAGCATTGTGAATACGTTATAAAATGTTACGAATGCACTTATTATGCATTATAAGCACTGGAGTCATACAATGTGCTTGCAATTTTTGACATTAGAAGCAACACTTGACCTAAATCTGGTATTCAAAATGCATTGTAAACATATTCATAAAGCTTTATCAAGTGTTCATAATGCTTGTCATGTTTGTCCATATATGTACATGACCACAAAACACACCATAAGGCCTTATAACACAAATAAGAACCCCCCCCCTCTAATGACCCTAGTAGAGGATTAAAGAAGCGACTCAGTGAGTAAACACTGAAACCTGTGCAGGTGGAGCAGAGCATGGCTGAACACATTCTGTGAGTCATTGAAACCGAGGGTTTGCACGGGAAGAACCAGTCAGGTCAACAGGGCATGTCCTCTGGACACACCATGTTACTGCCCCACTTTTGTGTCTTTAACTCTGCTGTTTACATCTCTATGTAATGATTCAACACTGATTAACCTTATTAACTCGTTACAGACTGAAGGCGTGTTCACCAACCTGACCTCTGATCTGTTCTTTGTGATGGTGAGACTTTCTAGTTCATGCATCCACTCGCACTTCAGTTTATTAGATCAGTTTTAAACTCAAACTAAATGATTAGAAAATATACTCTATTGGCGGCATGGTGTAGTGGTTAACATGTTCTCCTCTCGGCACTAGGGATTCCCGGTTTGTGTCCCAATCTGGGAGGAGTTTCCATGTTGTCTCCATGCTCGTATTGGTTTTCTCAGGGTTTTCCGGTTTCTCACAGTCCAAAGACGTAAACTCATGGTGAATTGGATGCTCTAAATTGCCCCATATACCATATAGTGTATGTGTGCACACTCTCCTCATTGAATCTGTCCAGCACCCAAAACGTTCTCCACTGGATGGGCATAGGGGAACCCCCCCCCTCCCCAACGCACTGTCCTGCCCAGCACCCCGAAACATTCTCCACTGGATGGACATGGGGAACAACCCCCAACCCCCAACATCACACTGTCCTTGGTGTATCTGTCCAGGACCCAGAACATTCTCCACTGGATGGGCATGAGGAACCCCCCCACCCCCCACTGCACTGTACTCAGTGAATCTGCCCAGCACTCAATGTTCTCCACTGGATGGACATGAGGGAACACCCCCCCCCCCCCCCCACACACACACACACACATCACACTGTCCTCTGTGTATCTACCCAGCACCTGAAACATTCTCCACTGGATGGGCACCCCCCATCCCCCCACGTGATCTCTGTGGAAGAGGAATATTTTGTTATTATACTTTTTTTTTTTTTTTTTTTGAATGACTGTCACTTTTTTTTGTCTTGCAGTACAAAGTGGATGGAAAAGTGTTTGGTCCAGCGTGTCAGTGTACAGACTGTAAGTACGACATTTTTATATTGTGTGTGTTTTTTATTTATTTTATTTCTTTTACAGTCCCAGGCAAACTTAGGACACACCCCCTTTCCGCTCCATCGTCAATTTCCTCCACTTATCATATAGATGGACTTTGTAGTTCTACAATTCCAGACTGTAGTCCATCTGTGTTCTGTGTTGTTGTTAGTCCCCTGTTGGTTCTCTGTTCTCTGTTGGTCAGGAGCATCACAGAACAGGTATCATTTGGGTGGTGGATTGTTTCTTGTCAGTTCTGCAGTGACACTGATGTGGTGAGGGGGTTTTAGTGCAGCAGTGCTGCTGGAGTTTAATTTCTCCACCTCAGTGACACTGCTGGGATAGGAATAATGCACCCACCCAATAACCCCTGCTCTGTGGTGCTACTATTGGGGTTCTGACCATTAGAACAGAGTAAAGGGGACGTACACAGTATGTACTGTAGAACACAAACAGATGAACTACAGAATGGAATTGTAGAACTACAAAGTCCATCTTTACAAGAAGTGGAACTGAGAACCTGGAGAATAGGTGGAGCACTGTGTCTGGCAGTGGTTTGGACTAAGTTTATGATCTTAATGAATTAATTTTCTTTTTAGCCTTCACTTTGCTGCTGATCATCTTCGTTCTGTTGATGCTGATCTTCATCATGGGGACCGTCACAGCGTACATGTTACAAAGTCGAATTAAAGGTAAGTAAAGGCTAAGCTTTCTGTTTTGATGCTCATGAGCTGTAAGGATGAGGGTGCATTCGCAGGTGGAACAAATCGCGAAGGCAACAATGTAATGTTCACAGAAAAGCTGCTTTGCTACACTAAGAAATACTCCAACCTCAGAGATCACGTTACACCAACATTGTGTTCTATACTTGATATGTGACCCATGTTTGTTCTCTGTTTCTCGTTTGTCTCTCAGTGTGGATTTTCAAGCAAGCGTCTCAGTCTCGAGGTAACGCTCACATAACGCTCATGTACTCTCTGTTCACACAGTATACATTGTTCAACGGGTCCAGTGACATAAACAGTATAGACAAAGACAAAATATGGTCAGATGTCCACATACGTAGTGTTTATAATGCTTTGGTGAATCAAGTTCAAGTAATTTATTTAATTTATTATATTTATAAAGCAGGTGGCTTAGTGGTTAGCATGTTCTCCTCTCAGCACTAGGGATTCCCGGTTCGAATCCTAATCTGGGTGGAGTTTCCATGTTCTCCCTGTGTCCGCGTGGGTTTCCTCCAGGTTCTCCGGTTTCCTCCCACAGTCCATAAACATTGATCAAGGTCAATTGAATTTTCCAAATTGCCCCATGTGGAGTGTGTCTGTGTGAGTGAGTATGTGCCCAGCGATGGATTGGCGCCCTGTCCTGGGTCAATCTGCCCATGTTCTCCCCTGGATGGGCATGGGGAGCCCCATTGCGACCCAAGTGGAGGATGAAGCGGGAGATAATGAATGAATGAATGTTCTCCTCTCAGCTCTAGGGATTCCCGGTTCGAATCCCAATCTGGGTGGAGTTTCCATGTTCTCCCCGTGTCCGCGTGGGTTTCCTCCAGGTTCTCCGGTTTCCTCCCACAGTCCAAAAACATGGATCAAGGTCAATTGAGTTCTCCAAATTGCCACATATAGTGTGTCTGTGTGAGTGTGTGTGTGCCCAGTGATAGATTGGTGTCCTGTCCTGGGTGTATCTGCCCAGCGCCCGAAACGTTCTCCCCTGGATGGGCATGGGGAACCCCCCCCCCCCACACACGAACCTAGTAGTGGATAAAGCGGAAGATAATGGATGGATGATTATATATGAGGGACGGCACAGTGGCTTAGTGGTTTAGCATGTTCTCCTCTCAGCACTAGGGATTCCCAGTTGAAATCTGGGTGGAGTTTCCATGTTCTCCCCATTTCCACGTGGGTTACCTCCGGGTTCTCCGGTTTCCTCCCACAGTCCAAAAACATGGATCCTTGTCAGTTGAGTTCTCCAAATTGCCCCATATAGAGTGTATGTGTGTCCCACGACTTTAGTAAAGCAGAAGATAATGGATGAATGATTTATTTTGTTCAAACTGTATGATCTTGTCTCTTTCCTCCCCTCAGAACAACATGGTGAGGTTCTGCTGGTCCACTCGTCCTCTTCAGATCCAGCTCTCTCAAATCTGGCAAGCAGGTTCGGTGTACTGCTCTCTGAGCTCGGGTTCTCCGTGACCCTGGACCTGTGGGATCTGGCTTCGGTGAATAAAGTGGGTCCCACTCCGTGGCTGCACTCGCAGCTTCAGCGCCTCCAGAGACGAGGAGGAAAGACTCTGCTGCTGCTCTCCCCCGAGGCTCTGTGCCGAGCCAAGGCTTTTTGGGATGGCGGAAACGGCGAGGCCTCATCACCTTGGAGCTCGGACGTCTTCAGTGCGGTGCTCACCTCGATCTACTCGACTCGTAAAAACGGTGGAAGTGCCGAGCGCTTTGCTCTGGTGCACATCGGCTCGGAGAAAGCCGACATGCCGGAGTTGTTCCACGGCCTGAGGCTCTACCAGCTGCCCTCCGAGTCTCGGTCCTTCCTCACGGACCTCTATGTTGGGGGTCTGGAGAGCACCAGGGTCCAGCTGAAGAGGTTTTTCTGGATTTATAAGGCCTCAATGAAGTTACAGCAGGACCTGAATGGACCGGAAGTGCTGAACATGCCCGAGGAGCATAAAAAATTACTTCATGATGGAACTCCAGCCTGACGTCATGAACAATGCAGAACACTCTACACTTTAAAATTCCTGTCTACAGTTCTCAGCCATGTAGACCTGACCTGTAAACACTTGAGGGAGGTATTTAGTCACATACAGTAGGTTAATATTAAGTTGCCTCTCACTACTTTTCTAACTACAACAATTGTATAGAATGGCATTCAGAAATGTACCAAACGTGGATCAGGTCTTTACACTGAAACAAAAATGGACTCAGGAGCTCCTGGAGGCAGGAACAGAAGCCAAACCTGCATTAAGTTTTTTGTACATGGAGGATGAAGCCATTTCCACAAATGCACTGCAAGCCTGAACTATTCTATTCATAAATTTATCATGAGAATGATAAACGTGTAAGCAACAAACAAATGAGGTAATGTTGGAACCTCGGGTCTGCTGAGTTTGTGTGAGGATGGAGCAGCGAAAAGACAAACCAATACAGAACTAGAATGAAAGGGCTAATGTTTTTAGACAGCTTGTCTGAAATGGGACGTAAGTCACAGCAGTGCCATGTAACAAGACACTGGAGAAACAATGAGATTCTGACACTTTACAACTTAAATTGCTCGTGGCCAATATTTTGCACTTTCGCCTCCTGCGTTTTGAAGACAGCAAAGGACTACACGGACGCATGTGGGATCCCCTACAGTGGATTTTAAGATATTTAGATAAGATGAGTTTTCCGTAGGACCTATCCCACACTACTCTAATGACGTAACATGACTCAATCAGGATCAATCAAAGGTGTGATGTATATGGCAGTTTTTTGCAGACAGCTTGTCTAAAATGGGACGTAAAACACAACCATGCCATGTATCAAGACACTGGAGAAACAATGAGATTTGGACACTTTACAACCTAAATTGCTCATGGCCAATATTTTGCACTTTCTTCAAGTTGCCTCCTGCGTTTTGAAGACAGCAATGGACTACACGGACGCATGTGGGATCCCCTACG
>JAFMOC010000061.1:2012500-2041129 GCA_019802505.1 Corydoras sp. C115
GTTTTTGGATAGTGGGAGGAAACCGGAGAACCCAGTGGAAACCCACGCGGACACGGGGAGAACATGGATACTCCACCCAGATGGGGATTCGAACTGGGAATCCCTAGCACTGAGAGGAGAACATGCTAAACCACTAAGCCACCATGACGCCATATCTTGAACTTCATTTGTTTAAAATATATTTAAAATGTCTTTTTTTCTATACAGATGTGGATGAGTGTGGAACAGAGCTGGACCGGTGTCCCACCAACACGTTCTGCGTAAACACACATTCTGCTTATGAGTGTAAAAGTAAGTCAACACATACACACACACACACACACACACACACACACACACACATACACATACATGGAAAGTGAGGAAGTGGCGTGTGCAGACCTCTGGGTTTATATATATATTATAAACTTATTATATTATATTATAAATATTATATATATAATAATTTATTTATTTATTTATTTATTTTTTTATTATTTTTTTCATTCATTCATTATCTCTAGCTTTATCCTCTATTAGGGTCGTGGGGGGGTTCCCCATGCCCATCCAGGGGAGAACGTTTCGGGTGCTGGGCAGATACATCCAGGACAGGACACCAATCTATCACTGGACACACACTCATTCACACAGACACACTCTATATGGGGCAATTTGGAGAACCCAATTGACTTGATCCATGTTTTTGGACTGTGGGAGGAACCGGAGGAAACCCACGCAGACACAGGGAGAACATGGAAACTCCACCCAGATGGGGATTTGAACCGGGAATCCCTAGCGCTGAGAGGCGAACGTGCTGACCACTAAGCCACCGTGCCGCCGGGTTTTTGTATATATATATATATATATATATATATATATATATATATATATATATATATATATATATATATTACTTTACTTATGGGTACAAAATGCACAATTTATGGGCAATTTAGATGAGGGCAATACAATTCACCTTAAATCCATTTTTATACTGTCTGAGAAACCCACACGGACACGAGAAGAACATTAAAACTTCAGCCAGATCAGGGATTAAAACCTGGATCCCCAGCGCTGAGAAATCTATCTAATCTAAACCTATCTCTAGGTTGTGACCCCGCCTGCGTTGGATGTTTGGGTGGTGGACCTGCTCGCTGTAAGAAATGCGCTCCTGGCTACAGATCAACGGCGTTGAAGTGTTTAGGTAGGAACGTTGAATTATCATTTTAGTTTATATGAAATTGGATTCTCTGCCTGACGTTAGTCTTCAACATCCTATTATATTTAATCCATCCATTATCTTCCACTTTATCCTCTACTAGGATCGCGGGGGGAATGTTTTGGGTGCTGGGCATATACACCCAGGACAGGGCGCCGATCTATCACTGGACACACACTCACACACACACACACACACACATACCAACACACTCTATATGGGGCAATTTGGAGAATTCATTTGAACTTGATCCATGTTTTTGGACTGTCGGAGGAAACCAGAGAACCCGGAGGAAACCCACGTGGACACGGGGAGAACATGGAAACTCCACCCAGATTGGGATTCGAAGCGGGAATCCCTAGAGCTGAGAGGAGAACATGCTAACCACTTCACCACCATGCTGCCCCATCTGAATGCTCAATGCCCAACCCTCGACCACCTGAACCATACAGAATCCATACCACACATTACAGGCAGATAATAACTTAACATTTTACATTACATTTACATTTACATTTAGTCATTTAGCAGACGCTTTTATCCAAAGCGACTTACAAATGAGAACACCACAAGTTAGAAGCCATGGAGAAAACCAACTATACTGTAAATTCATCAAACCTGATTGTTATTCGAAGCTGCCCCCCCCCCCCTTTTTTTTTATTATTATTATTTTTTTTTATAACAGGTATTTGTTAAAGAGATGCGTCTTAAGTAGTTTCTTAAAACTGTTTAGAGATTCTGCCTTACGGACAGAGTTGGGAAGATCGTTCCACCATTTTGCAGTGGTGAACGCCACAGAGTGAGAATTAGCTCCTTGGTGAGGTGGAACCGCCAGGCGGCGATCATCACTGGAGCGAAGTGAAACTTAACATTTTGATGTTCTTGTATTTAATTGGTGAAGGTAAATTGCTGAGTAAGCAGAGTGTCGTTTTATCATCGTGACTGTTGGTTTCAGATATTGATGAGTGCAGTGAGGAGGTGCTGCCCTGCGCTGACATCAACGCTCTCTGTGAAAACACTGAGGGATCGTTCCACTGTCACTGTGCACAGGGCTTTACACGCCACAACCATGTGTGTGTGAGGAACCAGCCCGTTGGTAAGAAGAAAGATTCACGATTGGATACTTATTTATTCCATATACACTCCCCGGCCATTTAGGTAAAGCTCATCGGTTCTCCACTTACCATGTAGATGGACTTTGTAGTTCTGCAGTTCCATTCTGTTGTCCAACTGTACATACAGTAGTACATACTTTGTACTACTATTCTGTTCTCTGATGATCAGAACCCCCACAGAACAGGTATCATTAGGGTGGTGGATAATGATGGTACGAGTGGATCAGACAGCTGTATGTTCTGATTTGTGTACTGTTCTCCGTCCAGCAGCACTGCTGTGTCTGATCACACCACCACCATGTCAGCATCACTGTAGAACCGAGAATCATCCACCACCCCAATACCTCCAATATTATTCCATATACACTCTCCGGCCATTTAGGTAAAGCTCATTGGTTCTCCACTTACCATGTAGATGGACTTTGTAGTTCTGCAGTTCCATTCTGTAGTCCATCTGTACATACAATAGTACATACTTTGTATTACTAGTCTGTTCTCTGATGATCAGAACCCCACAGAGCAGGTATCATTAGGGTGGTGGATGATGGTACGAGTGGATCAGACAGCTGTATGTTCTGATTGGTGTTCTGTTCTCTGTCCAGCAGCACAACACACACTAACACAACACCATCATGTCAGCATCACTGTAGAACCGAGAATCATCCACCACCCTAATACCTCCAATATTATTCCATATACACTCTCTGGCCTTTTTATTAGATACAGCTCATTGGTTCTCCACTTACCATATATATGGACTTTGTAGTTCTGCAGTTCCATTCTGTAGTCCACCCGTACATACAATAGTACATACTTTGTACTACTAGTCTGTTCTCTGATGATCAAAACCCCCACAGAGCAGGTATCATTAGGGTGGTGGATGATGGTACCAGTGGGTCAGACAGCTGTATGTTCTGATTGGTGTACTGTTCTCTGTCCAGCAGCACAACACACACTAACACACCACCACCATGTCAGCATCACTGTAGAACCGAGAATCATCCACCACCCTAATACCTCCAATATTATTCCATATACACTCTCTGGCCTTTTTATTAGATACAGCTCATTGGTTCTCCACTTACCATATATATGGACTTTGTAGTTCTGCAGTTCCATTCTGTAGTCCACCCGTACATACAATAGTACATACTTTGTACTACTAGTCTGTTCTCTGATGATCAAAACCCCCACAGAGCAGGTATCATTAGGGTGGTGGATGATGGTACCAGTGGGTCAGACAGCTGTATGTTCTGATTGGTGTACTGTTCTCTGTCCAGCAGCACAACACACACTAACACACCACCACCATGTCAGCATCACTGTAGAACCGAGAATCATCCACCACCCTAATACCTCCTCTGTGGAGGTCCTGAGAGAACATCAGAGAACATACTAATATATTCATCCATCCATCCATCAATTATCTTCCGCTTTATCCTCTACTAGGGTAGCGGGGGGGGGGGGGGGGGGGGGGGGGGGGGGGTTCCCCATGCCCATCCAGGGGAGCACGTTTTGGGCGCTGGGCAGACACACCCAGGACAGGACACCAATCTATCACTGGACACACACTCACTCACACATACACACTCTACATGGGGCAATTTGGAGAACTCCATTGACTTCATCCATGTTTTTGGACTGTGGGAGGAAACCAGAGAACCCGGAGGAAACCCACGTGGACACGGGGAGAACATGGAAACTCCACCCAGATGGGGATTCAAACCGGGAATCCCTAGCGCTGAGAGGAGAACATGCTAATCATTAAACCACCGTGCCGCCCCATATATATTCATTCATTCATTCATTATCTCCCGCTTTATCCTCTATTAGGGTCGCGGTGGGGTTCCCCATGCCCATCCAGGGGAGAACATCTCGGGCGCTGGGCAGATAGACCCAGGACAGGGCGCCAATCCATCACTGGGCACACACTCACTCACACAGACACACTCTATATGGGGCAATTTGGAGAACTCCATTGACTTGATCCATGTTTTTGGACTGTGGGAGGAAACCGGAGAACCCGGAGGAAACCCACGTGGACACGGGGAGAACATGGAAACTCCACCCAGATGGGGATTCGAACCGGGAATCCCTAGCGCTGAGAGGAGAACATGCTAATCATTAAAACACCGTGCCGCCCCATATATATTCAATGTAATGTAATTCTAATATAATACTAACACATTCCTCTTGAGCAGCGACGGAGGAGCGAGGTCTGCTGGATGATCTACAGGATGAGGAGGTGGAGGTTCTAAAGCAGATGTTCTTCGGGGTTCTGCTGTGTGCTCTTGCGACTCTTGCTGCCAAAGGAGACATGATGTTCACCTCCATATTCATCGGAGCGTTAGCAGCCACAGCGGGATACTGGCTCTCAGATAAAAGCGACCGCGTGTTCGATGGCTTTGTGAAAACCAGATAAAGACTTTTATTATATAATCTAATCTAATAACGCAGGTCAGAGTGGAGCGCTGTGAAGGAATTAACCTGTTCATTCATTAATTAACCTTATTCATTCATTATCTTCATTATCTTCCGCTTTATCCTCTATTAGGGTTCCCCATGCCCATTCAGGGGAGACCATCTTGGTCACTGGGCAGATAGACCCAGGACAGGATGCCAATCTGTCACTGGGCACACACTCACTCTCACACACACACACTCTATATGGGGCAATTTGGAGAATTCACTTGACTTGATCCATGTTTTTGGATTGTGGGAGGAAACCGGAGAACCCGGAGGAAACCCACACGGACACGGGGAGAACATGGAAACTCCACCCAGATTGGGATTCGAACTGGGAATCCCTAGAGCTGAGAGGAGAACATGCTAAACACTAAGCCACCGTGCCGCACCACCTGTTGCTTATTTACTGTGAAATGTACAGAACCAGAGGTTTGTTCCACTTATTGTCCATGTTCTCAGTTCCACTTCCTGTAAAGATAGACTTTGTAGTTCCTACAATTCCATTCTGTAGTTCATCTGTTTGTGTTCTACAGTACAGTACATACTGTGTACGTCCCCTTTACTCTGTTCTAATGCTCAGAACCCCAATAGTAGCACCACAGAGCAGGGATTATTGGGTGGGTGCATTATTCCTATCCCAGCAGTGTCACTGAGGTGGAGAAATGAAACTCCAGCAGCACTGCTGCACTAAAACCCCCTCACCACATCAGTGTCACTGCAGAACTGACAAGAAACAATCCACCACCCAAATGATACCTGTTCTGTGATGCTCCTGACCAACAGAGAACAGAGAACCAACAGGGACTAACAACAACACAGAACACAGATGGACTACAGTCTGGAATTGTAGAACTAACAAAGTCCATCTATATGATAAGTGGAGGAAATGGCTAATGGAGGATGAAGGGGGCGGTCTCATCTCATTATCTTCTTTATCCTCTAATAGGGTTGCGGGGTGTGGGTACACCAAGCACAGGGTGCCAATCAATCACTGGGCATACACACAATTTACCTTGAATCCATGTTTTGTGGACTGTGGGAGGCAACTGGAGAACCCGGCGGAAACCCATGAGGACATGGGGAGAACATGAAAACTCAGAATTCTGGACTAATCAGCATTTAATGTTTTCAGTTGCCCCTCCCTGCTGTATATTAATGATGCTTTAGTGTCATGTTGCCATGACAACGCTCCTCGTTAATACATTCATTCATTCATTATCTTCCGCTTTATCCTCTATTAGGGTCGCGGTGGGGTTCCCCATGCCCATCCAGGGGAGAACGTTTCGGGCGCTGGGGAGATACACCAGGACAGGGCACCAATCTATCGCTGGGCATACACTCACTCACACAGACACACTCTATATGGGGCAATTTGGAGAATTCAATTGACTTGATCCATGTTTTTGGACTGTGGGAGGAAACCGGAGAACCCGGAGGAAACCCACGTGGACACGGGCAGAACATGGAAACTCCACCCAAATTGGGATTCGAACCGTGAATCCCTAGTGATGAGAGGAGAACATGCTAAACCACTAAGCCACCGTGCCCTTAACCTTATTATCTTCCGCTTTATCCTCTACTAGGGTCACGGGGGGGGGGGTTCCCCATGCCCATCCAGGGGAGAACGTTTCGGGCGCTGGGGAGATACACCCAGGACAGGACGCCAATCTATCACTGGGCACACACTCACTCACACAGACACACTCTATATGGGGCAATTTGAAGAATTCATTTGACCTTGATCCATGTTTTTGGACTGTGGGAGGAAACCGGAGAACCCGGAGGAAACCAACGCGGACACGGGGAGAACATGGAAACTCCACCCAGATGGGGATTCGAACCGGGAATCCCTAGAGCTGAGAGGAGAACATGCTAACCACTAAGCCACCATGCCTCCCTCGTTAATACAGTACCTCATATTGACCTGGAATTAAAGGGTTAATAGTAGGAGACAACTCGTCAGAAAGGAAGTTAATGTTTATTGAATGGATATAAATCATCTGCCTTATACTCAATATTTGAAATAACACCACACAATAGCAAACATCTGGGGCAAGAGGGACACTGGAGTCCCCCTGCTGGAGGGACACTGCAATTAAACATCTAACATGACATTCGGAAATTCATGCTCCACTCAGTGGACTCTCCACCAGGATCGAACAGGACTTTGCTTCAACCTCACACACACACACACACACACACACACACACACACTCACACACACACACACTCGCGTCGGCTAAAACCCATGCAACACTTGCTCTCACACGTTAGGCACACGGCAACACGTCCAGACGGACATCCCAAAAACATGCTACCACACTTAGTTGCACAGGACGAGGACCGACCAATCAGTGAGCTCGATACGTCGCGATACGGAATGTTCCCGATGCATTAGCACAAGTTAATCTTTCAGCATGCGGAGGCTCACGACCAACTTAACGAACTTCTTCTGTACAGACATTTAGATCGAGAAATCTCAAGGTTCAAAATAGAAAACGTAAAATAAAGCGATAAATAAAGTAAAAACACAATAAAAAAAACAAAAAACGGTTCCTCCCCTCATTGTCACAGTGATTTTTTTTTCTATATATTTCTATTTCTATATATATAGTGGTTTGACATCACAAAATAAAAACTATACACCTGGCACGCACACGAATGTGGTTTGTTTCGCACGTTCCGAGCAAATCTTTTGGAATCTCTGTATTGGAGTCCTGCTTTGAACTGTGGACCGTTCGATCACGACATCCATTCCCGACAGACGATACGCGACACGACTCGTATTATTTACTGTACATTAGATTTCCCACGTACAACACATCTGAAACGGTTTCATGGTAGGAGTCGGAACTCCTGCTTCAAGTATTCAGTGGTTTAAGGACCTGAAAAATGAGGATCGACAAAAATCCTTAGCCGGTTACGAGTTTGGCCTTTTTTTTTTTCCCCCTTAAATGCACATACAACACAGACGACGTACACGGGGGTCATACGGATGAACATGAGCCACACGCATGAGCTCAGAAACCCTATTTAGCCATTTAACATCTGGAAAGAGCGGGAATTCTAAAAACAGCTAGTTAAGCCGATGACACGAGCGTGTGAGGCTCTGATCCGTAACGACAAGACAGATTAAGCTGTACAAAAAAATGGGATGTGACGGGATTAAGTTTAACAGCACGACCTGCAAAAGACATAACTACAGCGACAAGACTGCCATAATTAGCGGCAAGGAACGGGTCCTTAAATCCGATTGGCTGAGCCGTTTGGAGCGCTTCACATTCGTGTAAATGAGTGCTAAACATTATTTGAAATCATAAAATACAGATTAATAGAATTCTCCAATGAGCACTGTTTATAAACTGTGGTCTGCATTTTGGCCACTAGCTGGCAGTGTTTGGTAGAGAAACTGGAATCCCGTTACTCAGTGGTCACTTTTAAAACCGGACTAGATTACGTCGCGGAAGACAAAATTATTAACGATCTCGTTTGCGACAAACGCACCTATAAATGAAACGTTTTTAATTATTGTGTGTTTGTAACCATATTATAAAAGCAATAAGGTTGTGTATTATTGTCAACGTGATTTTTTTTAATTACAATAATACACAACCTTTCATGCCTTATTGCTTTAGTATAACACGGGTAGTTCTGGTGCTTTAATCCGATTGGCTGAACCGTTGATCCGGCTGTGACATCACTGACAGTAACGCCCACCGCGAAGCGCTTCACATTCGTATCAATACGTGATATACGTTACATTATTTTAAATAATTAAAAATAAAAATAAAATCTGTTAAAAAAAAACGGACCAGCTTATTAATAATTTAGTTCATAATTTATGAAACAAACTTTGTTTTTTACTATAGAGCCTTTGTAATTGTTTTATTAAAGAAATACGAAACGTACGGTTGTGTATTATTGTAAATAAATCACGGAACGAGATTTTGCCCAACACCACTTTCCCGTGATTTATTCACGATAATGCATGTCCTTGTGTCTTATTGCTTTAATAAAAGGATTATAGGAACCTAGAACCTTGAATCTCCAGCTTGATCTACACCACCAGTGGCAAAACGCTACCAGATACTGAGGCAATCTAGAGGCATGCCAACGTTTACTGCCACAGCCACAGGATGATCCAGAGCTACACTAAATAAATGGTTTGGAATAAGGTGACCATACGTCCTACTTCAGCACAATCTACCTAAAATCATATATACATCCAAATACACGTCGCTCCTGCACCATTACCCCCATATCACCCGGCCTGACCCCAAAATGTGGTCACCCTAATCTAATCCAAGCAGGACGAGGAGTCTTAAGTGAGCTTAATGTTTTCTGTAGAAGTCTTTACTGTAGCCCAACTACAGCCACAAGACATTAATCCAGACAGCACAATTTGGTTATTAATGGTTATAAATGGTATAATGGTTGTAATTCATTTTTTCAGCGCCTCATAAGTGTGTAAACGATCTACAGCGACAGTACTGGCAGTCAGCGCTGTTTAATAGCTGACATCTCTAGAACAAATGCACTGGCAATTCTAATGTGATCTAGAGTGAGAATTTCAAATGACACTATGGAGAAGCAAGCAGTATTTGGTGGTTCTATAGCGCAAAAGGCAAGGTGGTACTGATTTTAATCTAAAGTGGTCAAAAAGTGGTCAGGGAGTTCTACGACAACTCAAAAAACTAACACAGGTCATAAGACAAATACATTGGTGTTCTAGAGTGTTCTAGAGTGAGAATTTGAAATGATACTATAGAGAAGCAAGCAGTATTTAGCGGTTGTGTAGAGCAAGTCTTCTAACAACGTGGTACTGAATTGAAATCTAAACTACATGTGGTTAGGAGTTCTACGACAACTAAATAAATGAACACAGGGTCATAAGACAAATGCATTAGTGTTCTAGAGTGAGAATTTGTGATGATACTCTAGAAAACCAAAGGTATTTGGTGGTTCTATGACACAAAAGGCCTTTTAACAACGTGATAGTCAATTGAAATCTAAACTACATGCAGTTAAGTGAGTTCTACAACAACTGATAACACGTGTCATAAGACAAATGCATCTAGAGTGTTCTAGAGTGAGAATTTAAAATGATACTATAGAAAAACAAGCAGTATTTAGTGGTTCTATAGCGCAAAAGGACTTTTAATAACGTGATAAAGCATTTTAACAAGGTGGAACTGATTTAAAATCTGAACTAAAAGTGGTTAGTGAGTTCTACGACAACTCAAAAAACCAACATGGGTCATAAGACAAATGCATTGGTGTTCTAGAGTGAGAATTTGAAATGATACTATAGAAAACCAAGCAGTATTTAGTGGTTCTATAGCGCAAAAAGCAATTTAACAAGGTGGTACTGATTTAAAATCTGAACTAAAAGTGGTTAGTGAGTTCTACAACAACTGAAAATACAACACGTTTCATAAGAAATGCATTGGTGTTATAGAATGTTCTAGAGTGAGAATTTGTAATGATACTATAGAAAACCAAGAAGTATTTAGTGGTTCTATAGCGCAAAAGGCATTTGAACAAGGTGGTACTGATTTGAAATCTAAACCAAAAGTGGGTAGAGAGTTCTACGACAACTCAAAAAACCAACACAGGTCATAAGACAAATGCATTGGTGTTCTAGAGTGTTCTAGAGTGAGAATTTGAAATGATATAGAGAAGTAAGCAGTATTTAGCGCTTGTGTAGAGCAAGTCTTTTAACAACGTGGTACTGAATTGAAATCTAGACTACATGTGGTTAGGGAGTTCTACAACAACTAAAAAATCCAACACGGGTCATAAGACAAATGCATTGATGTTCTAGAGTGAGAATTTGTGATGATACTATAGAAAACCAACCAGTATTTAGAGGTTCTATAGCGCAAAAGGCTTTTTAACAACGCGATACTGATTTAAAGAACTTAAAGTGGTTAGTGAGTTCTATGACAACTGAATAAACCAACACGGGTCATAAGACAATGCATTGGTTTTCTAGAGTGAGAATTTGAAATGATACTATAAAGACGCAGGCAGTATTTATCGGTTCTGTAGAGCAAGAAGTCTTTTAACAACGTTGTACTGAATTAAAATCTAAACCAAAAGTGGGTAGTGAGTTCTCCGACAACTGAAAAAAACTTACATGGGTCACAAGACAAATGCACTGGTGTTCTAGAGTGAGAATTTGAAATGACATAAAGACACAAGCAGTATTTAGCGGTTCCGTAGTGAAGGAAGCCTTTTAACAACGTGGTACTGATTCGAAATCTTAACTACATGCGTTCTGTGGTTAGTGCGTTCTACAGCAACTGAATAAAACATAGACGGGTCAGAAGACGTAAGTCCCTTACATGGCAGTACAGTTGAGAACGATGCTACGGAAATGAAACAAAGACTTGACTACGGCAACGATTCAACATTAAACCAGTGGCACTGGCCAAGGTTCGAGGAGCACACTCAAGCGTTGGCAGCAGTATTTGCAGAACTACAGCAACGGGTGGATGTTGTTAAGGTCAGCAACCGAAACAGTAATCAGGCCAGAGGTGCCGCAAACTTGGCAATGCTGTAGAAAGGAAACAGAATCACAGCGACTAGAAAAATATTAACAGTCATTCACCAAATTCCTTTACAGTAAACGATTCCGGCAGCACGGAAAAGACTCCAATGAGGCCTGCAGAGGAACCCAAAGTGAAAACAGGAACCGCACAGAACCGACCAACGGTAGATGAAGGTTCTATAAGGACCGTGAAGGTTGGCAACACTGTCTGGTGAGAATCACATCTAGTCCAGTCACTGGAATTGTAGCCGCGGGCGGTTGGGGTTGGGGGCCCCAGACAGGAACGAAAGACCTTGTTCCACTGCAGAGTCCCGGAACACGGCATTAAAGAGAGTCTAGAACAGTGACACACATTCATTCATTATTCATTCATTATCTTCCGCTTTATCCTCTATTAGGGTCATGGGGGGGGTTCCCCATGCCCATCCAGGGGAGAACGTTTCTGGTGCTGGGCAGATACACCTAGGACAGGACGCCAATCTATCACTGAGCATACACTCACTCACACAGACACACTCTATATGGGGCAATTTGGAGAACTCAATTAACTTGATCCATGTTTTTGGACTGTGGGAGGAAACCGGAGAACCCGGAGGAAACCCACACGGACACGGGGAGAACATGGAAACTCCACCCAGATTGGGATTCGAACCGGGAATCCCTAGCGCTGAGAGGCGAACGTGCTAACCAACAGTGATATATATTAGTATATATATATATATATCATAATATATAGGTGTTGAACAGATAAAATATATATTTTATAATGCATTACGTCACTTTGTGTTATAAAGCCTTGTGGCATGTTCTTATAGCACTTTATAAGACTTGTTCCACTGCAGAGTCCTGGAACACTGGATTATGAGTCTAGAACATTGAGTGATCTAGCTGTTGAGGAACACTGAATAACATCCATCCATCCATTATCTTCCGCTTTATCCTATATTAGGGTCGCGGGGGGGGTTCCCCATGCCCATCCAGGGGAGAACGTTTCGGGTGCTGGGCAGATACACCCAGGACAGGACACCAATCTATCGCTGGGCACACACACACTCACACATACACACTCTATATGGGGCAATTTGAAGAACTCAATTGACTTGATCCATGTTTTTGGACTGTGGGAGGAAACCGGAGAACCCGGAGGAAACCCACGCGGACACGGGGAGAACATGGAAACTCCACCCAGATGGGGATTCGAACCCTAGTGCTCCCTAGTGCTGAGAGGAGAACATGCTAACCACTAAACCACCATGGTGCACGCTGAATAACAGTGATATATATTAATATATATATCATAATATATAGGTGTTGAACAGATAAAAAATATATTTTATAATGCATTATGTCACTTTGTGTTATAAAGTGCTATAAGAACATGCCCTAAGGCTTTATAAGTCCCGGAGTCCCGGAACACTGCATTATGAGTCTAGAACAGCGATTGATCCAGCTGTTGAGGAACGCTGAATAACAGTGACTGGAAAAGCAAATGCATGATGACTAGGAATTCTTACGGTAACCATGGAGCTACCACGCCCTCCTCTAATCTGATTGGCTCGTCTGAGTCTAGATCAATCATTCTCAATAAGCCAGCAACGGAAAAGAACCATATGGACTTCTGTACAGTGGAATAAGGCCGTCCATTAACCACGTCCTGCACGCCATCGTTAAAACTGTCTGCGCTTTCTATGAATCTGCAATTCATGACGCATAACAAGTGAATTTATAAAGCTTTATGAAGTATCCATAGTGCTTTATAACATTTGTCATAAGCCTTTGTTATTGTACATATATGTTCATAATCATAATCATAAATTAAATTGTTATATCAATACGACATATGACACAAAGTGACATAATGCATTATAATATGCTATGTACTATATATATATATATATATATATATATATATATATATATATATATATATATATATATATAATACTAGAATATATATATATATATATATATATATATATATATATATATATATATATATATATATATAGTTTTTGAGCAGATCAAATATATATTTTATAATGCATTATGTCACTTCGTGTTATAACGCCTTATGGCATGTTGTTATAGCACTTTATAAGCGTAACTATGTACATCTAAGGACATTAACAAATGCTTATGACAAGTATTATAAAGCGTTATAAATCCTATATAAAGCTTTATTAATGCACTTATAATGCATTATAAAGATCAGATTCAGGTAAAGCGTTACCAAAATGGCTAAATATATTATAATTCTATTAATCCCGCATACACAATGCATTATAAGTGCATTCAAAAAGCTTTATAATGTGTTCAACACACTTGATAACATTTGTCATAAGCCTTTGTGAATAAACATAGGTGTTTATGATCACGGGTCATAACATGACATAGGGTTTTATAACAATAATAAAATTAATTAACTTCGCTTTTTTTTTTTAATCGCTTTTCTGTAAAGAACATTTATAATTATTTATAAGTCATTATGCACTAATATTAATGCAGTCTCCTTTACCTAATGCCTGTAATGAGAGCTTATAAGTGTTCATTAGTGGTTTTGAGGACATTTTTAGGGGAGGGCATTCATTTCACTCAAACATTATAGAGCTTTATGACACCGGTCTCAACAGTAAGTTAATATACATGTTATAATGCATTATGTCACATTGGGATATGAATTTCATATTCTTTCATAACACAATATGAGTGTGGTTATAAATATCTATGTAGGTTATAATAGAGGCTTATGACAAGTGTTACAAACTTTATGAAGCTTTATGAATGCGTTCATAACGCGTTATGAAAACCGGATTTATAGTCACCCATATGGCAGTTTTTTTGAGAGAATAGCCACTATATTGGACATTCGGGTTCGAGGGTCGTGTTAAATGCTGGGGCTTTTGGTGAGAGTACATTCCTTTAAAAATAAGTAAGACCTGATGGCAGGGTAAAAATAAAACAAAAAAAAGAACAAAGAACTACAAAAAGGGATCATTTTCCTTTGATCTTTAGCCACGAGCACTAAATATGGTTAAAGTGTCTCTAAAACAGCTTCGTTTTCATTAAAACTGGGAAACTGAAGCCATTTTGGACATGTCTGTGACTCGG
The DNA here is from genome assembly GCA_019802505.1 of Corydoras sp. C115. Classification (NCBI taxonomy): domain Eukaryota; kingdom Metazoa; phylum Chordata; class Actinopteri; order Siluriformes; family Callichthyidae; genus Corydoras; species Corydoras sp. C115. The sequence goes on from JAFMOC010000061.1 coordinate 2,026,941, forward strand.
GTAACTGTGTTGTTGCCAGCGGGACTGATCACATGACTTATCAACCCAAGCATGTTGGGGTTTTTTTTTGTTTTTTGTTCAGATACAAACCAAGTATACTGACGGAACGTTCACATGAGAATCCAAATGCCGCCTGGCAGCTGATCAGAGAGGTTTTCAGACCAGCACTTGGCCATGCAGGGTTCTGCAGGTACATGGTAACAGGGTTCTAGTCAGTATAGCAATGGCTGTTTCCATCCATGTTGGGATTGAGCACCAATTAGAGCACCGCTTGTAATAAAAGTTTGTCGTTTCCATGGTTCGCTTTGTGATACTGATGCTGCTGTTTTGGCCGGACGTGGAGGACCAGCCTGATTGGATGTCGGAGGAGGTGCATAGGTGAGTAGTAGGAAACATGAGTGTGGAGTTACTGTGGAGGTGCCTCCTAACGTCACTGGCTAAAAGGATCACATGGTACCACATGGTTTCAATATGCCAGTGCATAACAGCTCATAATGGGGTCATGTGATCTAAAGATCACTTGTGATTTTGTAGGGGGGTTATGGTTATCATATCTCAACCTCATTATCCATCCATCCATTATCTTCTGCTTTATCCTCTACTAGGGTCGCAGGGGGGGTTCCACATGCCCATCCAGGGGAGAACGTTTCGGGCGCTGGGCAGATACACCCAGGACCGGACGCCAATCTATCACTGGACACACTCACTCACACAAACACACTCTATATGGGGCAATTTGGAGAACTCATTTACCTTGATCCATGTTTTTGGACTGTGGGAGGAAACCAGAGAACCCGGAGGAAACCCACGCATACAGGGGTAGAACATGGAAACTCCACCCAGATTGGGATTCGAACCTGGAATCTCTAGTGCTGAGAGGAGAACATGCCAACCACTAAGCTACCTTATTATCTTACGCTTTATCCTCTACTAGGGTCGTGGAGGGGGGGGGGGTTCCCCATGCCCATCCGGGGGAGAACATTTCGGGCGCTGAGTAGATACACCCAGGACAGGGCGCCAATCTATCACTGGACACACACTCACTCACACAAACACACACTATATGGGGCAATTTGGAGAACTCAATTGACATGATCCATGTTTTTGGACTGTGGGAGGAAACCGGAGAACCCGGAGGAAACCCACGTGGACACGGGGAGGACATGGAAACTCCACCCAGATTGGGATTCGAACCTGGAATCTCTAATGCTGAGAGGAGAACATGCCAACCACTAAGCTACCTTATTATCTTCCGCTTTATCCTCTACTAGGGTCGTGGAGGGGGGGGGGGTTCCCCATGCCCATCCTGGGGAGAACATTTCGGGCGCTGGGCAGATACACCCAGGACAGGGCGCCAATCTATCACTGGACACACACTCACTCACACAAACACACACTATATGGGGCAATTTGGAGAACTCAATTGACATGATCCATGTTTTTGGACTGTGGGAAGAAACCGGAGAACCCAGAGGAAACCCACGTGGACACGGGGAGGACATGGAAACTCCACCCAGATTGGGATTTGAACTGGGAATCCCTAGTGCTGAGAGGAGAACATGCTAAACACTAAGCTACCTTATTATCTTACGCTTTATTCTCTACTAGGGTCGTGGAGGGGGGGGGGGGGGGGGTTCCCCATGACCATCAGGGGGAGAACATTTCGGGCGCTGGGCAGATACACCCAGGACAGGGCGCCAATCTATCAATGGACACACACTCACTCACACACACAGACTACATGGGGCAATTTAGAGCAGCCAATTGAATTTGAAATTGAATCTATGTTTTTAGACTGTAGGAGAAATCCGGAGAACCCGGAAAACCCCACGCAGACACAGGGAGAACATGGACACTCCACCCAGATTGGGAGTCAAACCTGGATCCCTAGCGCTGAGAGGAGAACATGCTAAACAGCACAACCTTTTGTGGAATGCTTTTTGTTAGGAGGCACCACCACGGAATGCACACCAGGAACGAAACGCTTAACACTGTAAGTGGATTCTGTAACTGCATAGCAAGGTTCCGCACAAGAACATGAAACCACACGTTCTACAGCAACCACAATCCACATCAGGACGAAGAACTCCAGCGAAAGTACCGAGAGGTCTTACCCAGGTCACGAGAACGCACCTTAAACGTCCCGTACGGGTTTCGGAACCCAGCGTGTAACAGGACGGACCTGTGGAATGGTCCCTTTTAAAAGAGGACGAGTTCTAAAGTCCGACTGAGGAAGGTGGATGGCGGTGAGGTCGGCGGACGGCGGAACCCGGGGCGTGAGTCCAGCGGTGGCGTCTGAGAGAAGGCGGGGTTGAGCAGACCAGAGCAAACGTCGACGAGCAAGGACGGAGAGCCGTGTGGAACATCCGCAGACGTTCCTCATCCATGCAGAACTACAAACGTCCATCCTGCCGTCATCCATCTGCAGACCAACAAAAAAACGCATCATCAGCAAGTTCAGACCTGAGTATCTCATCTTATCTCAGTTTCTGAGATAGTCCTAAACTAGGGACTAGGGTCATGGGGGGGGGAGGTTCCCCATACTCATCCAGGGTAGAACACCCAGGACAGGGCTCCAATCCATCACTGGGCATACACTCACTCATACACTTACAGACACACTTATTATATGGGGCAATTTAAAGCAGCAATTCACGTTAGATCCATGTTTTTGGACTGGGGGAGGAAACCGAAGAACCCGGAGGAAACCCATGTGGACATGGGGAGAACATGGTAACTCCACCCAGATTGGGAAGGGTGCCAATCCATCGCTGGGCACACACTCACTCACACAGACACACACACTATGTAGGGGCAATTTAGAGCAGCTCATGTTCCTTGAATCCATGTTTTTGGACTGTGAGAGGAAACCGGAGAACCCGGAGGAAACCCACACACCCACACGGACACAGAGAGAACATGGAAACTCCACCCAGATCAGGAAGGGCACATATCCACTGCTGGGTACACACTCTCTCACACAGACACACAAACACACTATATAGGGGCAATTTAGAGCAGCTCATTTACCCTGAATCCATGTTTTTGGACTGTAGGAGGAAACCGGAGAACCCGGAGGAAACCCCCCACACACACAGACACAGGGAGAACATGGAAACTCCACCGAGATTGGGAAGGGTACCAATTCATGGCTGGGCACACACTCACTCACACAGACACACACGCTATGTAGGGGCAATTTAGAGCAGTTCATTTACCCTGAATCCATGTTTTTGGACTGTGGGAGGAAACCGGAGAACCCGGAGGAAACCCCACCCCCACACACACACACACACACACACCCACAGCCACATACCAACACGGACACAGGGAGAACATAGAATCTCTACCCAAATTGGGAAGGGTGCCAATCCATCACTGGGCACACACTCACTGACACAGACACACACGCTATATAGGGGCAATTTAGATGGGGCAATTTAAAGCAGCTCATTTACCCCGAATCTATGTTTTTGGACTGTGGGAGGAAACCGGAGAACCCTGACCAAACACACACACGGACAAGGACACATGGCAATTTAAAGCAGCAATTCATGTTAGATCCATGTTTTTGGATTGGGGGAGGAAACTGATGAACCCAGAGGAAACCCATGTGGACATGGGGAGAACATGGTAACTCCACCCAGATTGGGAAGGGTGCCAATCCATCGCTGGGCACACACTCACTCACACAGACACACACACTATGTAGGGGCAATTTAGAGCAGCTCATGTTCCTTGAATCCATGTTTTTGGACTGTGAGAGGAAACCGGAGAACCCGGAGGATACCCACACACACGGACGCAGGGAGAACATGGAAACTCCACCCAGATCAGGAAGGGCACCAATCCACTGCTGGGCACACACTCATTCATACAGACACACATACTATATAGGGGCAATTTAAACGGGGCAATTTAGAGCAGCTCATTTACCTAGAATCCATGTTTTTGGACAGTGGGAGGAAACCAGAGAACCCGGAGGAAACCCACGCGGACACGGGGAGAACATGGAAACTCCACCCAGATTGGAATGCATACCTGGATCCCCAGCACTGAGAGGAGAACATGCTAACCACTAAGCCACCATGCTGCCCCATCTGAATGCTAAATGCCCAACCCTCAACCACCTGAACCTTACAGAATCCATAGCACACATTAAACCAGGTGAGAACCATGCAGAAACAGAACCATAGAACCCTCTCATACCTGCTGAATTACAAGTCCGCTCACTTGCCTCACTCCCCTCAAGCTCTTCTTCCTCAGTGTCAACACCCCCCTGCTGCAGCGTCGAGTTCGGCCAAGTGGATTATGGGTAGTTTGATTTGTTACATGGCTATGCACCTCCAACCGCCATCTGAATCAGGAATAAAGAAATGAGAACGTTTCACAATCGTCTTCTACATGAGGTTCCACGATCAGTTCTCAGTCATCATTAGGGTGGTCGACTCGAGTCCTGATTATCTGTTAACGACATGTTTGGGTGCTCTAGCTCTTTTATATCCAGTATTCATAATGCATTATAAGCCCATCCATAAGGCTTCATAAAATATTCATAATGCATTATAAGCCCATCCATAAGGCTTCATAAAATATTCATAATGCATTATAAGCCCATCCATAAGGTTTCATAAAATATTCATAATGCATTATAAGCCCATCCATAAAGCTTCATAAAGTATTCATAATGCATTATTAATAACATAGATTATAAATACTCTTTACAGACTGTATATAATGTAAAATGAACAGGTATTAAGTTATAACTACCTAAAAATACAAAGAATCCAAAGTTATTATAATGCCATATAACAATTTGTGTTGTAAAGCCTTATGTCATATTGTTATAACAGTTTATGATTGTGATTACGTGCATGTATGTACATTAACAGAGGCTTATGACGCTTTATGAAGTTATGAGCATGTATGTACATTAACAGAGGCTTATGACGCTTTATGAAGTTATGAGCACGTATGTACATTAACAGAGGCTTATGACGCTTTATGAAGTTATGAGCATGTATGTACATTAACAGAGGCTTATGACGCTTTATGAAGTAATGAGCATGTATGGACATTAACAGAGGCTTATGACGCTTTATGAAGTTATGAGCATGTATGTACATTAACAGAGGCTTATGACGCTTTATGAAGTTATGAGCATGTATGTACATTAACAGAGGCATATGACGCTTTATGAAGTTATGAGCATGTTTGTACATTAACAGAGGCTTATGACGCTTTATGAGGTTATGAGCATGTATGTACATTAACAGAGGCTTATGATGCTTTATGAAGTTATGAGCATGTATGGACATTAACAGAGGCTTATGACGCTTTATGAAGTTATGAGCATGTATGGACATTAACAGAGGCTTATGACGCTTTATGAAGTTATGAGCATGTATGGACATTAACAGAGGCTTATGACGCTTTATGAGGTTATGAGCATGTATGCACATTAACAGAGGCTTATAATGCTTTATGAAGTTATGAGCATGTATGTACATTAACAGATGCTTATGACGCTTTATGAAGTTATGAGCATGTATGTACATTAACAGAGGCCTATGACGCTTTATGAAGTTATGAGCATGTATGTACATTAACAGAGGCTTATGACGCTATATGAAGTTATGAGCATGTATGTACATTAACAGAGGCTTATGACGCTTAATGAAGTTATGAGCATGTATGTACATTAACAGAGGCTTATGACGCTTTATGAAGTTATAAGCATGTATGGACATTAACAGAGGCTTATGACGCTTTATGAAGTTATGAGCATGTATGCACATTAACAGAGGCTTATGACGCTTTATGAAGTTATGAGCATGTATGGACATTAACAGAGGCTTATGACGCTTTATGAAGTTATGAGCATGTATGTACATTAACAGAGGCTTATGACGCTTTATGAAGTTATGAGCATGTATGTACATTAACAGAGGCTTATGAGGCTTCATGAAGTTATGAGCATGTGTGTACATTAACAGAAGCTTATGACGCTTTATGAAGTTATGAGCATGTATGGACATTAACAGAGGCTTATGACGCTTTATGAAGTTATGAGCATGTATGGACATTAACAGAGGCTTATGACGCTTTATGAAGTTATGAGCATGTATGTACATTAACAGAGGTTTATGACGCTTTATGAAGTTATGAGCATGTATGTACATTAACAGAGGCTTATGACGCTTTATGAAGTTATGAGCATGTATGTACATTAACAGAGGCTTATGATGTTTTATGAAGTTATGAGCATGTATGTACATTAACAGAGGCTTATGACGCTTTATGAAGTTATGAGCATGTATGTACATTAACAGAGGCTTATGACGCTTTATGAAGTTATGAGCATGTATGTACATTAACAGAGGCTTATGACGCTTTATGAAGTTATGAGCATGTATGGACATTAACAGAGGCTTATGACGCTTTATGAAGTTATGAGCATGTATGTACATTAACTTTATGCTTTATGAAGTTATGAGCATGTATGTACATTAACAGAGGCTTATGACGCTTTATGAAGTTATGAGCATGTATGTACATTAACAGAGGCTTATGACGCTTTATGAAGTTATGAGCATGTATGTACATTAACAGAGGCTTATGACGCTTTATGAAGTTATGAGCATGTATGTACATTAACAGAGGCTTATGACGCTTTATGAAGTTATGAGCATGTATGTACATTAACAGAGGCTTATGACGCTTTATGAAGTTATGAGCATGTATGTACATTAACAGAGGCTTATGACGCTTTATGAAGTTATGAGCATGTATGTACATTAACAGAGGCTTATGACGCTTTATGAAGTTATGAGCATGTATGTACATTAACAGAGGCTTATGACGCTTTATGAAGTTATGAGCATGTATGTACATTAACAGAGGCTTATGACGCTTTATGAAGTTATGAGCATGTATGTACACATTAACAGAGGCTTATGACGCTTTATGAAGTTATGAGCATGTATGTACATTAACAGAGGCTTATGACGCTTTATGAAGTTATGAACATGTGGACATTAACAGAGGCTTATGACGCTTTATGAAGTTATGAGCATGTATGACAGAGGCTTATGACGCTTGATGAAGTTATGAGCATGTATGTACATTAACAGAGGCTTATGACGCTTTATGAAGTTATGAGCATGTATGTACATTAACAGAGGCTTATGACGCTTTATGAAGTTATGAGCATGTATGTACATTAACAGAGGCTTATGACGCTTTATGAAGTTATGAGCATGTATGGACATTAACAGAGGCTTATGACGCTTTATGAAGTTATGAGCATGTATGTACATTAACAGAGGCTTATGACGCTTTATGAAGTTATGAGCATGTATGTACATTAACAGAGGCTTATGACGCTTTATGAAGTTATGAGCATGTATGTACATTAACAGAGGCTTATGACGCTTTATGAAGTTATGAGCATGTATGTACATTAACAGAGGCTTATGACGCTTTATGAAGTTATGAGCATGTATGTACATTAACAGAGGCTTATGACGCTTTATGAAGTTATGAGCATGTATGTACATTAACAGAGGCTATGACGCTTTATGAAGTTATGAGCATGTATGTACATTAACAGAGGCTTATGACGCTTTATGAAGTTATGAGCATGTATGTACATTAACAGAGGCTTATGACGCATGTTTACATGCTTAAGTTATGAGCATGTATGGACATTAACAGAGGCTTATGACGCTTTATGAAGTTATGAGCATGTATGTACATTAACAGAGGCTTATGACGCTTTATGAAGTTATGAGCATGTATGTACATTAACAGAGGCTTATGACGCTTTATGAAGTTATGAGCATGTATGGACATTAACAGAGGCTTATGACGCTTTATGAAGTTATGAGCATGTATGTACATTAACAGAGGCTTATAATGCTTTATGAAGTTATGAGCATGTATGTACATAAAAGATGAAGTTATGAGCAAGAGGCTTATGACGCTTTATGAAGTTTGGTATGGTTACGCCCAAATCCATGTATGGACATCCTGTAAAGAGGCTTAAGAGGATGACAGGGGTTCATGAGCACGAAGTGAAACCCTACAGGACAATGATAGGGGCGGGTCTGTGTCCGGGGTGGGGTGCCGGTCGGACAGGACCACGATGGTGAGGGGATGGGTGTCGGAGGTGAGACCCATGAGGAGCAGCGTGAGGGGGGTGATGGGGGTGTTGGGAATTTTGAGGGTGGGGACCTTGTTGCTGTATTGGTCCATGTTGAGGGTGTTGAGGATGCTGAGGGTGTTGAGGATGCTGAGGGTGCGAAGGATGCTGCTGCACTGGGGGAGCAGCATGGGGGTGCTGAGGGTGTGGCTGTTGGGGCCTGGGTGGATGTTGGTGTGGGCCAGGCGGCTGTGGGTGCTGGGGGTGTTGGGGGTATGGAGAGTGGGGGGCCTGCTGAGGATGTTGAGGATGTTGAGGATGCTGGGGATGCTGGGGAGGAAGGCCTTGTTGATGCTGTTGTGGGTGTTGAGGGTGTTGGGGGTGTGGGGGATGTTGGTAAGGGGGCTGCGGTTGCTGTGGGAGCGGGGCGTGTGGGTACACAGCTGGGGCAGGAGGCTGAGGCGGGACCTGAGTGTGTGGATGGGGGTGGGGTTGCCCTGGTTGGAATTGGTGAGGCAGAGTGTGAGGGTGGTAGTGGTCATCTTCGTAGTCGGACATGAGCTTCATCCTGCTTTGGGTCTGTCAGCGTCCCAAAAGAGAAATACATAAATACAAAAGAATAAAAATCAAATAAAATAAGATTACCGTATTCTCCGGACTATAAGGCGCACCGAAAAGCCAAAAATTTTCCCAGAAATCGGATGTGCGCCTTATTATCCGGCGCGTCTTATACGAGTACTGAGTTCCAAAGTCTATAAAAGTGTTGTTGTGCGACGGAGTGTTTTTTTCCACACATCACAACGTGAAAAGCCATTCATTCATTCATCCATCCATTATCTTCCGCTTTATCCTCTATTAGGGTTGCGGGTGGGTTCCCCATGCCCATCCAGGGGAGAACGTTTCGGGCGCTGGGCAGATAGACCCAGGACAGGACACCAATCTATAGCCGGGTACTCACTCACACAAACGCAATCTATATGGGGCAATTTGGAAAAGTCAATTAAATATAGAATATAGAATATCCATCCATTATCTTCTGCTTTATCCTCTGTTAGGGTCGCGGGGGGGTTCCCCATGCCCATCCAGGGGAGAAAGTTTCGGGCGCTGGGAAGATACACCCAGGACAGGGCGCCAATTTATTGCTGGGCAGAATATAAAATATACAAGTATAAATATATATAAAAGCATGTTCTCCTCTCAGTGTTAGGGATTCCCGGTTCAAATCCCAATCTGGGTGGAGTTTCCATGTTCTCCCCGTGTCCGCGTGGGTTTCCTCCGGGTTCTCCGGTTTCCTCCCACAGTCCAAAACCATGGATCAAGTCAATTGAATTCTCCAAATTGCCCCATATAGAGTTCGTATGTGTGAGTGAGTGTGCCCAGCGATAGATTGGCCCCCTGTCCTGGGTGTATCTGCCCAGCGCCCGAAACGTTCTCCCCTGGATGGGCATGGGGAACCCCCCCACGACCCTAATATAGTATAAAGCGGAAGATAATGGATGGGTGGATGGTAATAGAACGTGGGGGTGTAATCTCACATGTTGCTTGAGTTGTTGCATCAGTCGGTCTTTCTCCCGCTTCAGACTCATGACCTCCTCCTGCATTTTCTTCTTGTTGGAGGAGGACAGTTCCAGCAGCGCGATGTTGGCGTCTTTCTCACTGATCGCAGCCAGCAGAGCCTGCTGCCTGCAAAAGACAACACATGCTGATGAATCCCTGCCACTCACTGCTGCACATATGTTACAGAATCACTTACAAAATAATATTTATGATGATATGTAATTACTACAGAGCAGAAACACTATTTCTGTTTCATTATTATATCTATAATACACATTATACCACTATACCACTATACAAATGTATAATGTCAAATGGCATCTCAATATCTTAATCTTAATCCTCTATTAGGGACCATGGTCATGTGTGTGTGTGTGTGTGTGTGTGTGTGTGTGTGTGTGTGTGCGTGTGTGTGTGTGTGGTGTGTGGGGGGGGAATACAGGCAATGGAAAAAAAATACAATCAGTGTGCTAATCCATCTGGGTCACTGGGTGCACTCTCCCTCACTCAGACACACACTAATATAGGGGCAATTTATTGCAGCCAATTCACCATGAAGTTATGTTTTTGGACTGTGGGATGAATCCAAAGAGAATAAATGATCTACACACTACACAACCAAGACACCCTTATAATAATAATAATAATAATAATTATTATTATTATTATTATTATTATTATTATATTTATTATTATTATTATAAGGCGGCATGGTGGCTTAGTGGTGAGCATGTTCTCCTCTCATCACTAGAGATTCCCAGTTCGAATCCCAATCTGGGTGGAGTTTCCATGTCCTCCCCGTGTCCGCATGGGTTTCCTCCGGGTTCTCCGGTTTCCTCCCACAGTCCAAAAACATGGAGCAAGTTAATTGAGTTCTCCAAATTGCCCCATATAGAGTGTGTCTGTGTGAGTGAGTGTGTGTCCAGCGATGGATTGGCGCCCTGTCCTGGGTGTATCTGCCCAGCGCCCGAGACGTTCTCCCCTGGATGGGCATGGGGAACCCCACCGCGACCCTAATAGAGGATAAAGCGGGAGATAATGAATGAATGAATGAATTATTATTATTATTATTATTATTATTACATAGGGCGGCACGGTGGCTTAGTGTTGGCATGTTCTCCTCTCAGCACTAGAGATTCCCAGTTCGAATCCCAATCTGGGTGGAGTTTCCATGTCCTCCCCGTGTCCGCATGGGTTTCCTCCGGGTTCTCCGGTTTCCTCCCACAGTCCAAAAACATGGATCAAGGTCAATTGAGTTCTCCAAATTGCCCCATATAGAGCGTGTCTGTGTGAGTGAGTGTGTGTCCAGTGATAGATTGGTGTCCTGTCCTGGGTGTATCTGCCCAGCACCCGAAACGTTCTCCCCTGGATGGGCATGGGGAACCCCCCCCCCCCCCACGACCCTAATAGAGGATAAAGCGGAAGATAATGGACGGATTATTATTATTTTTTTTTATTATTATTATTAAAAGAACAATTTCAAAACTCTGTTCAGTGTCTCACTTCATCTCCAGGATCTCCTCGAGCTGTTTGCGTCTCTCTTGTCTCAGGTTGGTCAGGTGGCCGTCTCGCTCCGTCAGAGACTGCTGGGTCGAGGACAGACGCTGCTTAGTGGCATCCAGCTCCTGTCTTGTCTTCTCCAGCACACCCATCAACTCCTCCATCTACCAAACACCAACAGCACTGTTAATCTGATCTACAGCATCATAATATACTATTACATATAAACACCATGGTCTGCCATCAGGTATTTAATCCAAAACATCAACATATACATAAATAAAGGTGATGACACTGACAGAACACTGCCCTCTAGTGGTTACTTTTTTAATGTTTGGCTTTTAACAGAACAGAGGAACCAACACTAGGTCAAAATCAGTCAACTAGTCAAACGTTAGGACACGCCCTCTTCTTGCTCCACTTATCATATAGATGGACTTTGTAGTTCTACAATTCCAGACTGTAGTTCATCTGTGTTCTGTGTTGTTGTTAGTCCCCTGTTGGTTCTCTGTTCTCTGTTGGTCAGGAGCATCACAGAACAGGTATCATTTGGGTGGTGGATTGTTTCTTGTCAGTTCTGCAGTGACACTGATGTGGTGAGGGGGTTTTAGTGCAGCAGTGCTGCTGGACTTTCATTTCTCCACCTCAGTGACACTGCTGGGATAGGAATAATGCACCCACCCAATAATCCCTGCTCTGTGGTGCTACTATTGGGGTTCTGACCATTAGAACAGAGTAAAGGGGACGTACACCGTATGTACTGTAGAACACAAACAGATGAACTACAGAATGGAATTGGAGAAGTACAAAGTCCATCTTTACAGGACGTGGAACTGAGAACATGGACAATAAGTGGAGTAAATAGGAGGCGTGGCCAAACTTTTGACTGATACTGTACACACCCATTTTACACACTCTGGGCTTTCAGAGACATTTAATTATAGATTGTATTTAAGAGGCTCAGATTCACAGGGGGGGGGGCAGCATGGTGGCTTAGTGGTTAGCATGTTCTCCTCTCAGCGCTAGGGATTCCCGGATTCCCGGAATCCCAATCTGGGTGGAGTTTCCATGTTCTCCCCGTGTCCACGTGGGTTTCCTCCGGGTTCTCCGGTTTCCTCCCACAGTCCAAAAACATGTCAAACCTAAGGTCAATTGATTTCTCCAAATTGCCCCATATAGAGGGTGTTTGTGTGAGTGAGTGTGTATCCAGTGATAGATTAACCCCCTGTTCTGGATGTATCCACCCAGCGCCCGAAACAATCCCCCCCCCCCCCCCCCCCCCCCCCCCCCCCCCCCCCCCCGCGACCCTAGTAGAGGATAAAGCAGAAGATAATGTATGGAGGGATGGATGTATGATAAGTAGGGGTGTCTTCAACTAAGGATTTTCATAGTCGAATCTGATTCGTCAGATTTTCCCTATAGTCGACTGATAGTCGAATCAGTTAAAATTTCACCACAAGATGGCGCTATAAGCGTGGTTTTTAAAAAAGATTTTTTAAAATATTTTACTTGTTTTTCTAGAGCACCGTAAATGGGATCCCCGTTCTGGACTTTTTTCCACTTCAAAGGAAAAACCTATAAAAGCCATAGCCATCATGGAAAAATACACCGGTAGATGCTAACGGCCCTGTAGCGTGTTCAGAATGTGCAACTAACTGCAGGGGGAGCTTTATTAATGTGTAGCCTATTGTTAAAGCGCACACATCATTTAAAAAAATTATTAACAAAAATTAGATGATTTTATTTGACAAAAGGCTATATATATAACGAAAACAAAGACATTTCATGTAAAAACTAATGCATAGCAGCAGCCATGGGCGCCCCCATGTGGTCAAAATGGTACATTCGACTATGAGGTTCATAGTCGACTACGGTTCTCCTAATCGAATCGTCGAATCAGCGAATATTGCAGCTCACCCCTAATGATAAGTATTTAAAGACTTAATAGATAGTTCTGCCTCAGCACAGACCTTGACGTTATCGATGGGGTTGTCCTTGCGAGGGTCCGACAGGATGCTGCTGCCCTTTTTATCCCCCTGTGGCCCCAGTTTGATGCCTGGCCCCTTCTTCGTTTGATCTTTGCCCTGCCTGGAAAATCAAATGATCTCAGTTAAACTCGTGGAGTGTGATGATAGCCATACAACAATCACCGACGAGTTGCAGTTACAGGGGGCCGTCAGTTGGGGTGCTGTTTGTGGTCCCGCAGAGGCAGTTACGAGTCTTACAGGGGACGGGGTTTCGCTTAAAGGACATTTAGTGGACGTATAGTGGACGGATTCCTGGGTCGGAACTTACCTCGGCGTGAGGCTGCAGAATGGAAGTAGAGAAGTAGAAGCAGAACGTAGAGGAGGATTAAAGGGGAACAAGAGGTGAACAGGATTAGGGAACTCGAAACAGTGGTTCAAAGAAATGAAAATCCAAACAAAAACAGGGCTGAAGATGCTTCTGGGTCTCAGACAGCGGCAGAACCCTGTTCATATATCTGTTTGCAGTACATGCAGTGATGTCATCAGCCCAGCCAGAACAGGACAGGAGGAGGGTGACCAGGCAAACAGGGGGGGGGGGGGGGGGCGTACACGCAGAAGAACAGCCGTCTTCTGCGTGCACAAGCACAAGCCGCACAAGCCGCAAACTCAAGAGCCAGTGAGGGGGGGGACGGCGAGGGCGCCGCCAGTGTTCATTCATTCATTCTGGAGGACATGGACATCGGACGGCATTCTTCTGAAGCATTCAGTGCACAGACGTGTGGACGGGGAGGACGGGATGGTGCAGAACGGTTAGCGGTGGGGGGGCGGGGGGCGGGGCAACAGGGGGGGGGGGGCAGGGAACAGCGGCAGAGGATGCAAACAGGCGATCGATGTATAAAGTCAAAAAGTACTTTTAATTTCCAGAGTATAGAGACGTGTGTTTATATAACAAAACAAACCCACAATAAACTACAATAATATTTAATAATATAAACTCATAAGGGGGACTTAGTGGTTTGGCA
>JAFMOC010000610.1:0-15000 GCA_019802505.1 Corydoras sp. C115
CAGTCTGTAATTAATAATTAATTAAATGAATTTAAATAAATAAATGTAATTATTCATTCATTCATTCATTATCTCCCGCTTTATCCTCTATTAGGGTCGCGGTGGGGTTCCCCATGCCCATCCAGGGGAGAACGTCTCGGGCGCTGGGCAGATAGACCCAGGACAGGGTGCCAATCCATCGCTGGGCACACACTCACTCACACACACACACTCTGTATGGGGCAATTTTGAGAACTCAATTGACTTGATCCATGTTTTTGGACTGTGGGAGGAAACCGGAGAACCCGGAGGAAACCCACGCAGACACGGGGAGAACGTGGAAACTCCACCCAGATGGGGATTCGAACCGGGAATCCCTAGCGCCGAGAGGAGAACGTGCTAAACCACTAAGCCACCGTGCCGCCTTAAATGTAATTAATTTAATAAATACAGTCTGCAATTATAGAACTACAAAACCCATTTTCATATTTTATTCCTTAATGAAAATTCATATAAATAAATTAAATAAAGATAAATAAACTAAATGGAAACAAAGTATTTTCATTATTAAACTCTCATTAGAACAGATCTATAAACCCAACACGACTGTGGCCCTTCCAACTCTGGGGGAACAGTTTGGGGACCGTGCCGCCTCAAATGTAATTAATTAAATAAATACAGTCTGCAATTAAAGAACTACAAAGTCCATCTGTGTGGTAAATGGAGGAAACAGACGATGGAGCGAGAAGGGGGCGTGTCCTGACTGTTTGACTGCTGCTGCAAGCCTATATAATAAACTTAAACCTGAATTATGAATTATTTTCGGGCTCTGTGAATGTGAATGCATCTGCATACACACCTGTGGCGTCAGCCGACGACTTTGTGAGGGGAGCAAATAGGGTTTTTAAAAAGGAGGACACTGAAACAAACAGCCGCCCGCAGTGGGTTGTGGTCGGGGTGGCGTGGCGTGGGGTGGGGTGGGGTGGGGTGGTGGGGTGGGGTTAGATGTATTCAATAGCACCATAACAACCCAGAATATTTTACACATCGGGTCATTCTGCAGACGTTTTTGGGATTAGAACGCAGGGTCAGTCATGATACAGAACCCCACAACCAACCACCCCCCCCCCCCACACACACACACACCAGCACCACCCACCCTGGAGCAATAAGGATTAAGGGCCTTGCTCGAGGGCCCACATTGGTAATTTCGTTTTTCTGCGTTTTCTATCATGTCGAATTTCCGGGTGGCTTAGTGGTTTAGCATGTTCGCCTCTCGCTGCTAGGGATACCCGGTTCGAATCCCCATCTGGGTGGAGTTTCCATGTCCTCCCCGTGTCCGTGTGGGTTTCCTCCGGGTTTCTCCGGTTTCCTCCCACAGTCCAAAAACATGGATCGAGTTAATTGAGTTCTCCAAATTGCCCCATGTAGAGTGTGTTTGAGTGTGTGAGTGTGTACCCAGCGATGGATCGGCGCCCTGTCCTGGGTGTATCTGCCCAGCGCCCGAGACGTTCTCCCCTGGATGGGCATGGGGAACCCCCCCCCCCGCGACCCTAATAGAGGATAAAGCGGGAGATAATGAATGAATGAATGAATGAATAATTGTTGAGTGGCGGCACGGTGGATTAGTGGTTTAGCATGTTCTCCTCTCAGCGTTAGGGATTCCCGGGTGGAGTTTCCATGTTCTCCCCGTGTCTGCGTGGGTTTCCTCCGGGTTCTCCGGTTTCCTAATAGAGGTTGAAGCGGGAGATGATGAATGCATGAATGTTGAATTTCCCCGAATTATAGTCAGATCTCCGTAGAAACCATGTAAACAAATTCAGCACAGTGTGTAACTGCAGCAGGAGAGTGTGAACCTGCAGACACACACTACACAACTACACAACTACACAACTACACACAACACACTGCAGCACATTAAGCATCTAAAGCAGTCTGAATGCTGGTGCTGAGAGATCACATCCTGCCCGAGCAAACAGTACACACACACACACACACACACACACACACACACACACACACGCAGCACGAACACGGGACGGTAAATAGCCACTAAGTGCAAAGCTGCGGCCTTCGCACAGTAACACTGCAACCGCCACCCCCCCCCCCCCCCAACCCCCCCCCCCCACCCCCCACCCGCCCCCGCCACAAAACAAGCATGTGTGCCTGGATTCTGAGCGAGGGCCGAGTTGACCGAAATCTCGTTTCAGATTCGTATCCGAACCCGTCTGTTTATTTACATCCATCCCGAAGGCGGGGATCCATAAACGGTCCGGGTTCCAAAACGAAACTCGACAAACATCAACGCGAAGCCTGAGCGAGCCGCCATCCTCGCGCTCTTCGGAAAGGTTCCGTGCAAAGCTGCGTGATGACGATGACGAGGCGCCGATGCGATGGTCTAACTCTATATAACTAAATAAACCCGTACAGCGTGTGCACAGTGTTCCGTACGGGTGCTGTCGCCGCATGGCTTCGACTCGGGGTTCGGTTCCGCCTGGCTCTGCAGGAGGCAGGCTGCTGAGAGAAGTTCGAAAAGGGAAATGTGACAAGTGTTATGAAAATGTCGGTGGTAACGTGGTAGCAGGTCGCAGTGGTTTGTCTGCAGGTTGCAGAGACGGAGGTTCCCTTCTGTCGTGTGTCGGTCCCCCTTCACAGAGAGTTTCACTAAAGAGCCGGGTACAGGTTCCGTTTCAGGCGTCTGAGATGTTTCAGCAGTGTGTCTGAGACTCGGGGAAGGAACGGAGGGAACGGTGAGAACCCAAACGCCAGCGAACGGAACCACCGCACGGATTTATTACTGAAAACGGGAAGCCATCGAGATGATACACTGGAAACCGAATATAGTTCTGATTATATGTCATGACATAGAACTTAGAGAACCATGAGATGAGTGTTACTTGAGAACACGCCGAAATCCTCCACAACTCATCAGCTCCACTGAGAACAAAATGTTCTGCTGATGATTTGGGTTGGTTCATCACCGACTGCGCCGAGATGATCGGAGAAGATCCCAGTGGGACACAGGAGATGGATTGGCACTTCATCATTGCTTAAAGGTTCCACCGGTTTGGAGCAGTTTGGTTCTCGATAGTTGACGCGGACATTTTGCAGATCTCCCGACTGACTGGTTCATGATGTGTGGGATTTGAACTGAAAGACCTTCTGCGAACTTTGTACCGGTTCTTCCCGGGAACTCTTGTCTTAAACAACAGGAACCATTGTTTGTTGAGTTTCATGAGAATTGGAGATGCAAATATCTCAGATGGTTTATCTGTCTGTGTGAGTGAGCGCCCTGTCCTGGGTGTATCTGCCCAGCGCCCGAAACGTTCTCCCCTGGATGGGCATGGGGGAACCCCCCCCCCGCCAGAGTCAAATGATTCCTAACTGTGGCAGGGGCATAGAGGATGGGAGGACACTGGTCCAAACCTCTGGCACCATGATGATTAAAGCACCTGATGGAGGTCCTACTGTTGATTGTTGTGCAGCCGTTACAAACCGGGGTGAGGACACCCGCCCCTCACACACACACACACACACACGCACACACACACACACACACACACACACACACACACACACACACACACACACACACACACACACTGTCCTCCATTCCTCTGCTCCTTTCAAGACCGACTTTCCACAAAGTGTAATATGACTCCTTGTAATGATTCACAAATGAATCTTTTTATTTGAAGGTATATGATTTTTATCAGCAGCTCAAAATATCGCTAGGGTCGTGGGGGGGGGGGGGGGGGTTCCCCCATGCCCATCCAGGGGAGAACGTTTCGGTCGCTGGGCAGATAGACCCAGGACAGGGCGCTCACTCACACAGACACACTCTATATGGGGCAATTTGGAGAATTCAACTGACCTTGTTCCATGTTTTTGGACTGTGGGAGGAAACCGGAGAACCCGGAGGAAACCCACGCGGACACGGGGGAGAACATGGAAACTCCACCCAGATTTGGGATTCTTTGAACCCGTGTAAATTAAAAAGAACAACTTTCTTCATTCGGCGGCACGGTGGCTTAGTGGTTTAGCACGTTCGCCTCTCAGCGCTAGGGATTCCCGGTTCGAATCCCCATCTGGGTGGAGTTTCCACGTTCTCCCCGTGTCCGCGTGGGTTTCCTCCGGGTTCTCCGGTTTCCTCCCACAGTCCAAAAACATGGATCAAGTCAATTGAGTTCTCTAAATTGCCCCATATAGAGTGTGTTTGAGTGAGTGAGTGTGTGTCCAGCGATGGATTGGCGCCCTGTCCTGGGTCTATCTGCCCAGCACCCGAGACGTTCTCCCCTGGTTGGGCATGGGGAACCCCACCGCGACCCTAATAGAGGATAAAACGGGAGATAATGAATGAATGAATGAACTTTCTTCATTCAGCTTTAATTCTGGAATTACAGAGATGCACTGATTTATGACGGCTACTTAACGACCTCATAAAGACTTCCAGCTTTGCACACGGAATCAAGCTACCCCCCCCCCTCCAGGGCGGCGCTCCACGTCTCCCCGATCAGCAGCCCCCGGTTCCTCCGCTGCATTTGGATAATGAAGGCGCCGACCTAAGCACTTCCAGTAAAAGCCCTCGTTTTTTTTTTTTTTTTTTTTTTTTTCTCGGAGTGTAATTGCTGTTTGCACTTGTTTGATGATGTCTCGCCCCCGCGCTCAGCCAGGCCCACTTGCTCTTTTGTAACTCCCCGACTCTTCATCCCGCACTCTGAGGGAATACAATCGGAAAACGGGAAGGATGAAGGCGACGCCGTGGTTTCGTCACGTCGTACGTTTTTGCGCTCGATTAAAAAAATAATGGCGGCACGGTGGCTTACTGGTTTAGCACGTTCAACTCTCAGCGCTAGGGATTCCCGGTTCGAATCCCCATCTGGGTGGAGTTTCCATGTTCTCCCCGTGTCTGCGTGGGTTTCCTCCGGGTTCTCCGGTTTCCTCCCACAGTCCAAAAACATGGATCAAGTCAATTGAATTCTCAAAATTGCCCCATATAGAGTGTGTCTGTGTGAGTGAGTGTGTGGCCAGCGATGGATTGGCGCCCTGTCCTGGGTCTATCTGCCCAGCGCCCGAAACGTTCTCCCCTGGATGGGCATGGGGAACCCCACCGCGACCCTAATAGAGGATAAAGCGGGAGATAATGAATGAATAAAAAAATATTTTTTTCTCTGAAATCCAATTGAAAAAAAAAAAAAAAAAAAAAAAAGCGTCGCGTCCGCCGTGTGCACTGAGAGAAAGTCCGGAGCTGGTCACTATGGAAAGAGCTTTCCCATCAGCTGGGCTCCGTCACACTGTTGCCATGGGTGACTGACAGGAATGAGGGGGAAGAGGACGAGCGAGCGAGCGAGCGAGAGAGCGAGCGAGAAACTGTGAGCGCTGAAGGAGTTTAATCGGTCTTCCCCTGGCCTCCTCCCACACGGCTCGTCTCTCAGCCTTCAAACTGTCTGGTTTGCATTCCACCTGCAGATACGAAGCTCCGTTATCTCCCCCAGTATGGACGGGATAGGAGTGTGTGTGTGTGTGTGTGTGTGTGTGTGTGTGTGTTTACTTTTTCCTCATACACCCGTACAATATTGTTATAACACTGTCTGCTGACAAACAGGCAGCATGCTCCTTCAGGGGCCCCACACTGGGCTTCGAGCTCTGGGGGACCGAGCCTTTTGCTCGGCTGCACCACGTCTCTGGAACGTTCTCCCGTCCGGCTTCGGTCAGCGCAGAGCCTGGACAATTTTAAAGCTCTGCTCAAGACTTTTCTTTTTAAAAAAAAAGCATATAATCGTTGAGTGGCGGCACGGTGGCTTAGTGGTCAGCACGTTCTCCTCTCAGCGCTAGGGGTTCCCGGTTCGAATCCCCATCTGGGTGGAGTTTCCATGTTCTCCCCGTGTCCGCGTGGGTTTCCTCCGGCTTCTCCGGTTTCCTCCCACAGTCCAAAAACATGGATCAAGTCAATTGAATTCTCCAAATTGCCCCATATAGAGTGTGTTTGTGTGAGTGAGTGTGTGGCCAGTGATAGATTGGCGCCCTGTCCTGGGTGTATCTGCCCAGCGCCCGAAACGTTCTCCCCTGGATGGGCATGGGGAACCCCAGCGCGACCCTAATAGAGGATAAAGCGGTAGATGAATGAATTCGCCTCTCAGCACTAGGGATTCCCGGTTCGAATCCCCATCTGGGTGGAGTTTCCATGTTCTCCCCGTGTCTGCGTGGGTTTCCTCCGGGTTCCTCCCACAGTCCACGGGAGGAACCGTCAAGGTCCTTCATGTGCCGTCAAGGTCCTTCGTGTGTATAATTTGTATGTTCTCCCCATGCCTGCTCCCCAGGTTTCCTTTCGGAGCGCCGTTTACCATTTAAGGGTGAATTTGCGATGCGAAGTGATAGTTGATCTGTGTGTGTCCGCCGTGCGACGGGCCGGCGCCCTGTCTCAGGTGCATTCCACCCCAGTCACCCCCGACTTCACCCTCCAGCCTTTCCTGTCCCCCGAATCAGGTCAGAAAGAGTCGATTCAGTTTGTGTGCAGGACTCATTTCCACTTCGTTCAGTCGAATCTCAGGTCGTTAAAAGGAATAGAGGAATTTAAAACCCACCTTAAAACCTACCTCTTTTCTTTGGCCTATGAATTTGGTTAACCTGGTGAATTTGGTTAACCTGGTGAATTTGGTTAACCTGGTGAATTTGGTTAACCTGGTGATCTTCTTTTTCTTCCATTTCTTTTCTATTTATTCATTTTAATATGTTTAATGTGGCGGCACGGTGGCTTAGTGGTTAGCACGTTCGCCTCTCAGCGCTAGGGATTCCCGGTTCGAATCCAACTCTGGGTGGAGTTTCCATGTTCTCCCCGTGTCCGTGTGGGTTTTCTCCGGGTTCTCCGGTTTCCTCCCACAGTCCAAAAACATGGATCAAGTTAATTGAGTTCTCTAAATTGCCCCATATAGAGTGTGTCTGTGTGAGTGAGTGTGTGCCCAGCGATGGATTGGCGCCCTGTCCTGGGTCTATCTGCCCAGCGCCCGAAACGTTCTCCCCTGAATGGGCATGGGGAACCCCCCCACGACCCTAATAGAGGATAAAGCGGGAGATAATGAATGAATGAATGAATGTTTAATGTGTATTTTATTCTGCTGTCCTCGTTTATTATTTGTTATTTTGCTCTACAGCACTTTGGTCCGCTGCGGTTTTAAATGTGCTTTATAAATAAAATTGAATTGAATCTGGACTTGTGGAGCGCGAGGCCGGACTGTTTTGGCACGGTAACCGCCCCCGACCCCGCCGGACAACGATCCCGCGCCGAGGGACGAGTCGGAACGGCAGCCGGCGTTTGCAGACCGTCAGAATGACTCACGCCTCGCTGACCGTCCACCCATCGCAGACGCAGACGGTTTCGCAGCAGCAGCAGCAGCAGATTCGGCGTGAAAGGAGGAAACCCGTCTCAGAGTCACAGACGGCGACCGCAGGCACGCCTGGGCCCGCTGCCACCCCGGCGGCGTTCTACCCGCTCCTAGAACGCTCTTTAAGGAGGAAGCATGCAAAGCAGCGAGGGCCGCGGCGCTCAGCTTCCTCCTACACGCCGCAACACATTCGAAGACGCTGCCAGCGCGGGCGGCGCTCGCGGCTTTAATGGAAACATTAACCTTCCTCTGATCACGCCACGCTGCAGACACGGCTGGGGCTGCTTCAGAGGTTTCACAGAACCGGAGAACCGGAAGATCAAGCCGACGTGATGCAGAACTTCACCGTGAGGAGCGTGATAATAAAGCGTAAAGTGTCCACGGGGCACGGGGTACACTGTACGAGGACACCTACACGTCTCACCCGCAGAAGCCCGTTTTTACACCTCATCCCATCATCTACACCTCTGATATGTTGCCAACACCACCACCCAGTTGGGGAACCCACTGGAGACAGATGGGTTCCCCAAGCCCTGGTCCTCACAAGGTGTCTGTACTGTAGTTATGTAAAAAAGTACTATGTAAAATAAATGGGTAACACGGTGGATTAGTGGTTAGCACGTTCTCCTCTCAGCTCTAGGGATTCCCGGTTCGAATCCCCATCTGGGTGGAGTTTCCATGTTCTCCCCGTGTCCGCGTGGGTTTCCTCCGGGTTCTCCGGTTTCCTCCCACAGTCCAAAAACATGGAACGAGTCCATTGAGTTCTCCAAATTGCCCCATATTGTGTGTGTATGTGTGAGTGAGTGAGTGTGCCCAGCGATGGATTGGCGCCCTGTCCTGGGTGTATCTGCCCAGCGCCCGAAACGTTCTCCCCTGGATGGGCATGGGGAACCCCCCCCCCACCGCGACCCTAATAGAGGATAAAGTGGAAGATAACGAATTAATAAAATAAATGACTTGAACTTATTTGTTTCTTCCCAAAAAACTGAAGCAAATATCAGGAAGCTACTGCACCACTGTACAAAGACCCCCCCCCAAATAAATACATTTGGATGGAGGGTGGGTGGGTGGAGTCTTTATCAGTTACCCCCCAGGAACTCCAAGTTCCTCCCACAATCCAAAGACCTGCTGGTGGGTGAACTGGAGATACCGAATTCGCTTTAAGAGCTGTTTTCAAATTTTACAATATATACAGTACCAATTAAACCTTAGGACACGCCCCCTTCTCGCACCATCCTCTGTTTCCTCACTTTACCATATAGATGGACTTTGTAGTTCTACAATTACAGACTGTAGTCCATCTGTGTTCTGTGTTGTTGTCGGTCCCCCTGTTGGTTCTCTGTTCTCTGTTGGTCAGGAGCATCACAGAACAGGTATCATTTGGGTGGTGGACTGTTTATCAGTTCTGCAGTGACACTGATGGGATAGGAATAATCCAAGAAGCACATAACCCCTGCTCTGTGGTAGTACTATTTGGGTACTGACCATCAGAGAACAGAGAGAACAGTATGTACTGTAGAACAGACATCAGTCTGGTGTTGTAGAACTACATGGTTGTCCATCTTTTCGGTGAGTGGAACTGAGAACGGAGTCGGTTTGATGTGAATGCCACTGGATTTGAGCTGCGACGTTCCCCCGTCTGATCGCACTGATTAAAGTGTGAAGGTCCGGCGGTTATTAAAACTGAAGCTGTTTGAGGTTAAAGAACCGTGAAGAGAAAAAAAAAATTTTAAAAAGCTGTCGCATTTCAGAGACTCTCGCAAGTCGTCACGCGGTCCGGTCTCCAAACTTACTCACATTTACATACGAGCGACCCGGAGGTCACGTGATCCTGCTCTCTTCATACACCCGCATATCAGGTTCAGCGCTGGCTGCAGAACCGCGGAACTTAATCCTCAGGTCGCGGTGGATGTGATTTGTCTTATAATCCACATCACACATTTACTTTGCACTTCCGTCGTTACGTAACGGCGTTAAAGGCAGTGATTTCGAAGTCCAGCTGTTTTGAAACCCAAAATCCAAGCAAATAAAACCTCTCCCTTCAGAACGCGGTCATCTGAACCGCCACAGCTCGCTCAGCGTCCAGCTACAACGTCCAGCTATGGGGTCGTTAAGTTCATTCATTCATCATCTCCCGCTTTATCCTCTATTAGGGTCGCGGTTGGGGGGGGTTCCCCATGCCCATCCAGGGGAGAACGTTTCAGGCGCTGGGCAGATAGACCCAGGACAGGGCGCCAATCTATCGCTGGACACACACTCACTCACACAGACACACTCTATATGGGGCAATTTGGAGAACTCAATTGACTTGATCCATGTTTTTTGGACTGTGTGAGGAAACCCGGAGAACCCGGAGGAAACCCACGCGGACACGGGGAGAACATGGAGACTCCACCCAGATGGGGATTCGAACCGGGGATCCCTAGCGCTGAGAGGAGAACGTGCTGACCACTAAGCCATCGTGCGGCGGGGATCATTAAGTTAATTAATTAATTAATTCATTATCTTCCGCTTTATCCTCTATTAGGGTCGCGGGGGGGGGGGGGGGGTTCCCCATGCCCATCCAGGGGAGAACATTTCGGGCGCTGGGCAGATACACCCAGGACAGGGTGCCAATCCATCGCTGGGCGCACACTCACTCACTCACTCACACAGACACACTCTATATGGGGCAATTTGGAGAACTCAATTGACTTGATCTATGTTTTTTGGACCGTGGGAGGAAACCGGAGAACCCGGAGGAAACCCACGCGGTCACGGGGAGAACATGGAAACTCCACCCAGATGGGGATTCGAACCGGAGATCCCTAGTGCTGAGAGGAGAACGTGCTAAACCACTAAGCCACTGTGCAGCCACTGTGCATTAAGTTCATTCATTCATTCATTATCTTCCGCTTTATCCTCTATTAGGGTCACGGGGGGGGGGTTCCCCATGCCCATCCAGGGGAGAACATCTCGGGCGCTGGGCAGATAGACCCAGGACAGGGCACCAATTCATCGCTGGGCACACACTCACTGACACAGACACACTCTATATGGGGCAATTTGGAGAACTCAATTGACTTGATCTATGTTTTTTGGACTGTGGGAGGAAACCCGGAGAACCCGGAGGAAACCCACGCGGACACGGGGAGAACATGGAAACTCCACCCAGATGGGGATTCGAACCGGGGATCCCTAGCGCTGAGAGGAGAACGTGCTAAACCACTAAGATAAATCAGTGACATACTGAGACAGTGACGTCGCAAAACCTCCAGCACGTACGATAAGTCGTTAAACGGTTTATTTAATTGAGCCGATACTTCCTGTGTGATGCTCATAACGGCAGACGGATCGCACCTCTGATAAGCATCGCGAAGTCAGCGGAGGTTTTCCGGATTCTGCTCGGAGTTCTAAATCCGGCGCGTCTCCGTTTTTAGAAAGATAATAAGGTCTCTGCGCAGAGCCCCGGAGCAGGGCGCAGGAAATCGTATATCATCATAGAGTCGCACTCAAGGCCTGATTTTCCGCTGACGGACAGTTTCCAGCTGCTCGAGTCCAGCCGCGGGACAGCGGGAGACCTCGGTGATAATGCGACGGTACGAAGGGACGGGAACCCCCGGACCCGGGGCCCGACCGCCGAGCCGAGCCGAGCCGAGCCGAGCCGAGCTCAGCGGTTAGGGTTCCCCCGCCATCGGGAATGTGCGTCACACAGCGGCTGAGTCCTCCCGCTGAATTCAGGCTCAAACGGAGGAACCCGGCGGAGGCAGAACGGGGCAGATTTACATTCTTTCCGCCCGAGACGTCTCGCATGGCAACGAGTGCGAAAAAGCTACCCAGACGCCTCAGCTGAGGACAGAATGCGTCACTGCGGAGGAGAAACTGCACGGCGGCGGCACTTTCTTTGGCCTCCTCGGCGCTGTGATTCATCCTGACGTCACGCAGCTATTGGGCCTCGCTCGCCGAGGGAAACGCACCCGTACAGGGCAGTTCTCGCCGACCTGGAGGGGTGCGGTAGCTCAGTGGTCAGGGTGTTGGGCTGTCAATCTGAAGGTTGGGGGTTTAAATCCCAGGTCCACTGAAGTTACCAATGTGGGTCCTTGAGCGAGACCCTTAACCCTCATTGCTCCAGGGATGTTGTGATGAACCCTGTGTTCACCTCGTAAGTCGCTTTGGATAAAAGCGTCCAATAAATGACCCAATGTAATGTAAATGCAAACGTGTGGACGTCTCTGAACGCGGTTCTCTGCCTGAGGACGGGCGCCGCAGAACTCGCCAAAGAACGGGGGACAGGAAACGGGACGAGGAGGCAGCGCGGCGCTCAGCGCTTTCCAAGATTCCACGCAGCGACAGGCCGAGACAGGCACGCGGCTTTCATCCCGACCCGGAATCCCCAAAGAACCACAGCACAACCAGTTAGGCAGGAATTACCCCCCCCACCCCCACCCCCACACAACCCCTACCCCCCACCCCACACCCCTCACCCCCCATGGGAAAGCAGCTGGGTTTCACCGACGGCTCGGTTTACACTCGATCACTCCCAATCCCACTTTAGGATCTTTAGGAACCGGGTTCTTATAGTCTGGGGATCCGGGTTCGCATTCCGAACTGGGTGGAGTTTGCATGTTCTCCCAGTGTTCGCCTAGGGTTCCTCTTACGCTCCCAAAAGCCTGGATTGAAGGTGAATTGGAAAGCTCTTTATTGCCCCTATATGTCAGGTGTGTATTTGTGTAAGTAAGTTTGTGTCCCGGTTCGAATCCCCATCTGGCTGGAGTTGCCATGTTCTCCCCGTGTCCACGTGGGTTTCCTCCGGGTTCTCCGGTTTCCTCCCACAGTCCAAAAACATGGATCAAGTCAATTGTGTTCTCCAAATTGCCCCATGTAGAGTGTGTTTGTGTGCGTGTCTCTGTGTGTGTGAGTGTGTGCCCTGCGATAGATTGGTGTCCTGTCCTGGGTGTATCTGCCCAGCGCCCGAAACTTTCTCCCCTGGATGGGCATGGGGAACCCCCCCCCGAGCGACCCTAATATAGGATAAAGCGGGAGAACATGGAAACTCAATTTTGTTCTCCAAATTGCCCCATGTAGAGTGTGAGTGAGTGTGTGTGCCCAGTGATGGATTGGCGCCCTGTCCTGGGTGTATCTGCCCAGTGCCTGAAACGTTCTCCCCTGGATGGGCATGGGGAACCCCCCCCCCACCGCCCCCCACAACCCTAGTAGAGGATTAGGTGGAAGATAATGAGTTCTCTTACTTATGAACACTAACAAACCTGAAGCTTAAGGCACAATCACTCATATCGTTTGTATGTATTTGTGTGTGTGTGTGTGTGTGTGTGTGTATGTGTGTGTGTGTGTGTGTGTGTGTATTTTCTACTCAGTGGTGTCCGACCCATGGATACTTCATACCCCAGGTTACAATAATTGTAAATTCTGATCCATAGTTTTATGGAGGGTTTCATGAGCTTAGTTCCTTTACAAACGATCCATTAAGGGTGACATTAGTGTCTCCAATAGGGCTGTATTCAACTAAGGATTTTCATAGTCGAATCTGATTCGTCAGATTTTCCCTATAGTCGACTGATAGTCGAATCAGTTAAAATGTCACCACAAGATGGCGCTATAAGCGTAGTTTTAAAAAAAAAATTATATTGTACTTGTTTTTCTAACAAAAGAAAACCTTTTGTTTGTTTTTTTCTTTTTTCTTTTTTTTTTCTAGAAATTAGGATGATTTTATTTGACAAAAGGCTATATATATATAACGAAAACAAAGACATTTCATGTAAAAACTAATGCTTAGCAGCAGCCATGGGCGCCCCCATGTGGTCAAAATGCTACATTCGACTATGAGGTTCATAGTCGACTACGGTTCTCCGAATCGAATCGTCGAATCAGCGAATATTGCAGCTCACCCCTTGTCTCCAATGTACCCATCAGCATGTCTTTTGAGTGTGGGAGGACACCGGAGCACCGCAACAAAACCTACTCGGACACAGGGAGGACATACAGACATACAGAAAGAACCTTCACTCGTCCCAACCGGAATTCAAACCAAATGCTCCTCTGTGGTATGTAACCTAACAGATATATAAGTGAGGACTCGTTTACATAACGAACCAAGATAACGAACCAAAATAAAACAGGACGCATGGGTTCGTATTAGATAAGGACAGAGACGCTGAGAACAAGACAGAGTCGGACAGAAAACAGTGAAAATAATAGAAGACATCTCACTGAACCGAGTGCTGAATGCATTCAGGGGTTAATTATCATATTAATGACTAAAACGTTGGGGACGGTTCTAAGCGATACAGTCAGGGGACAGTGTGGTCTCCAACACACTGCTGTCCAGGCAAGCCACCGTCCTCATTATGTCTATAAAGGTCCTCTGGGTCTAACAGGACTTTTTTTTTTTTTAAAGGAGGTTCCACTGATGGCCTGTGTGCAGGTATGTGATGAGTGGAGACACACGTTTAGGTCATGAGGTCATTTTGCCGACGCTTTGGTCCACAGTTGAGGGCCTGACTCAGGGGCCCACACTTTAGTGAAGCTCCAAACTTCACCTCAAAGTGTCTTATTGTGTGGTAATATAGTGTCCTGCACCTCATTGTGTCCCATGACACACCACACACACACACACACACACACACACACACACACACACACATATATAGACACTAACACGCAATCATATACACACATACAAAATACATGGACATTCATTCATTATCTCCCGCTTTATCCTCTATTAGGGTTGCGGTGGGGTTCCCCATGCCCATCCAGGGGAGAACGTTTCGGGCGCTGGGCAGATAGACCCAGGACAGGACGCCAATCCATCGCTGGGCACACACTCACTCACACAAACACACTCTATATGGGGCAATTTGGAGAACTCAATTGACTTGATCCATGTTTTTGGAGCGTGGGAGGAAACCGGAGAACCCGGAGGAAACCCACGCGGACACGGGGAGAACATGGCAACTCCACCCAGATGGGGATTCGAATCCCTAGTGCTGAGAGGAGAACGTGCTAAACCACTAAGCCACCGTGCCGCCCAAAATATGGACATGTATATCATATTTAAAATTGTAACGCACTGAGACACACTGAGGCACACTGTGAGACACAGAGCACACACTGAGACACACAGACACACTGAGACACACTGTGAGACACACTGAGACACACACTGAGACACACACTGTGAGACACACTGAGACACACAGACACACTGAGATACACTGAGACACACTGAAACACAGAGACACACTGAAACACAGAGACACACTGAGACACAGAGACACACTGTGAGACACACTGTAACACTGAGACACACTGAGACACATTGTAACACACTGTGACACACTGAGACACATTGTAACACACTGAGACACACTGAGACACACTGAGACACATTGTAACACACTGAGACACACTGAGACACACTGAGACACATTGTAACACACAGACACACTGAGACACATTGTAACACACTGAGACACACTGAGACACACTGAGACACATTGTAACACACAGACACACTGAGACACATTGTAACACACTGAGACACACTGAGACACATTGTAACACATTGTAACACACAGACACACTGAGACACATTGTAACACACAGACACACTGAGACACACTGAGACACATTGTAACAC
>JAFMOC010000610.1:17500-110000 GCA_019802505.1 Corydoras sp. C115
CAGATGGGGAATCGAACCGGGAATCCCTAGTGCTGAGAGGAGAACATGCTGAACCACTAAGCCACCGTGCCGCATATATATATGAACATCGTATAGAAATATGTTACTGATATAGTATTATAAATAAAAAATAGTTACTAAATAAATAGAACATTTCGTGTGGTGGGCAGATACACCCAGGACAGGGTGCCAATCCATCGCAAGGCACATACTCACACACACACACACACACACACACACACACACACATATACACACACACATACTATATATAGAGGCAACTTAAAGTAGCCGATTCACCTTGAATCGCCTTGTTTGGACTGTGGAAGGAAACCCTAATAGCATGTAAATAATTGAACAACCCAGTATACATACAGTATATACATACCAAAATGTTCACACACACACACACACACACACACAAATCAAAATAATTAAAATAATCTATGGAAAAATGCAAATTCCCGATGTTTATGGACGTCATTGTCGGTTCACATTTGCATGATGCTAATGAGCTGAACCTGACAAAGGGATAAGAAAATGAAGAAGAAAATGCTCCTATTCTGAAGAAACCCAGGATCTGAAAGAGTTAATGCTTCACAAGTATGTGGACACTCCTCAAAAAAATAGTGCAAAGTATACCATAACTAACATCCATTCATCTTATTAAACACTTATCCTGATTATAGGAAAAAAGAATGCTAGAGCCTATCCCAGTACTAATAAGACAAAATCTAGATAATACCATGGACAGGTTATTAATACATTATATAAGTTTAGTACTGCATTTCACACACACACACACACACACACACACACCAGCAGGTCAATTTATTACTATTCACCGACTTACATGTTCTCAACTGAGTAAGAAATAAGAGCTCTCAAAGAAAACACTGATACGAGGAGAACATACAAATTTCATAAAACCCAAATCATACTAATTACTACACTCCCATACACTCCAGCACCGTAACATATTAATTACAGATACATTTTCCTTAACTATATATGGTAAAGAACATACCAACACTTACGATTATGGACCTCCATGTCCTCCCCGTGTCCTTGTGGGTTTTCTCCAGGTTTTCCGGTTTACTCCCACCATTCCAAAAACATAGTTTCAAGGTGAATTGGCTGAATTTAAATTGCCCCTAAAGTTTGCTTGGGTGAGTGTGTGCCCAGCAATGGATTGGCAAGTTGTCCTGGGTGTGTCTGCCCAGCACCCCAAACGTTCTCATCTGGATGGAGAACATTTAAAACATTCATTCATTCATTCATTATCTCCCGCTTTATCCTCTATTAGGGTTGCGGGGGGGTTCCCCATGCCCATTCAGGGGAGAACATCTCGGGCGCTGGGCAGATACACCCAGGACAGGGCGCCAATCTATCGCTGGGCACACACTCACACACTCAAACACACTCTATAGGGGGCAATTTGGAGAACTCAATTGATTTGATCCATGTTTTTGGACTGTGGGAGGAAACCGGAGAACCCGGAGGAAACCCACGCGGACACGGGGAGGACATGGAAACTCCACCCAGATCGGGATTCGAACCGGGAATCCCTAGTGCTGAGAGGAGAACGTGCTAAACCACTAAGCCACCATGCCGCCCTCATTTAAAAAAGTTCAAATTTATACTAGTTAGTTTTATTGTTCTTTCATTCATTCATTATCTCCCGCTTTATCCTCTATTAGGGTCGCGGTGGGGTTCCCCATGCCCATCCAGGGGAGAACATCTCGGGCGCTGAGCAGATAGACCCAGGACAGGGCGCCAATCCATCGCTGGGCACACACTCACTTACACAGACACACTCTATATCGGGCAATTTGGAGAACTCAATTGATTTGATCCATGTTTTTGGACTGTGAGAGGAAAGCGGAGAACCCGGAGGAAACCCACGCAGACACGGGGAGAACATGGAAACTCCACCCAGATGGGGATTCGAACCGGGAATCCCTAGCGCTGAGAGGCAAACGTGCCGCCGTTTTATGGTTCTATTTCTGGTTATTTATTTATCGTACTGAACTGTTAAATTTGAAGTGTTTATATTAATGTGTTCCAGAACTTTTGGCTGGTAGTCTTTAATCTTTATGTGTGTTTCCTATGTAAACATGTTCATCATGTAGGAGAAAAAAAAAAAAAAAAACAATCCTGAGCTTTTGAAGTCTTCAGTAAGCAGATGATCGAATCACGAGGGGAGATTAACGTCCACGATGATCGGGTGTCCGGAGCATTAAGTCACACAGTTTATGGATCATAAGCTTTAAAAACATGGCCCTTGGTAAGCACACACATGTGTGTGTGTGTGTGTGTGTGTGTGTGTGTGTGTGGGATTTGTTGGCGGGGGGGGGGGGGGGAGGCATTGAACAATCCAAAACAACAACTACATTCCGCTGCACAGCAAACGGCAAAGACAGGATTAAAGGGTTTTGCCTCATTGAGGCTGGACCTCAGTAAATACCCCACACAGCGGATTAGACATGAGAACGCTGCCCTGTCGGATGGACGGACGTTCCACTGCGCGGGCACGAGGCGCGCGGCCTGCACGCGTTAACGAGGCCGAACATTCTGAACGTTCAGGAAATCCTGCTGCAGCAGCCGGAAAACTCCACAGCAGCACTTTTGTGGTTTAATGAGTTACGTCAGGTCAGGGACACGCGCCTCACGATTCCCGCCTAAAACCGCAGAGCTGACTAAAGGCATTCGAAACAAAAACCTTCAGTATTATTATTCAGCTCATCAACTTCAGCTTAATCCTCCACTGGGGTGGCGGCGGGGGGGGGGGGGGGGGGTTCCCCATGCCCATTCAGGGGAGAACGTTTCGGGTGCTGGGCAAATACACCCAGGACAGGGCGCCAATCTATCACTGGGCACACACTCACTCACACAGATACACACCATATAGGGGCAATTTACAGCAGCCAGTTCACCTTGAATCCAAATGCAGAGAAAACCAGAGGACCCTGAGAAAACATTATTATTATTATTCATTCATTATCTCCCGCTTTATCCTCTATTAGGGTCGCGGGGTGGGGGGGGGGGAATGTCTCGGGCGCTGGGCAGATAGACCCAGGACAGGGCGCCAATCCATCGCTGGGCACACACTCACTCACACAGACACACTCTATATGGGGCAATTTTTTGAGAATTCAATTGACTTGATCCATGTTTTTGGACTGTGGGAGGAAACCGGAGAACCCGGAGGAAACCCACGTGGACACGGGGAGAACATGGAAACTCCACCCAGATGGGGATTCAAACCGGGAATCCCTAGTGCTGAGAGGAGAACGTGCTAAACCACTAAGCCACCGTGCCGCCATTATTATTATTATTATTAATAAAAGTACATTAAATTGTATGGTATAATAACATTCATTCATTCATTATCTCCCGCTTTATCCTCTATTAGGGTCACGGTGGGGTTCCCCATGCCCATCCAGGGGAGAACGTCTCGGGCGCTGGGCAGATACACCCAGGACAGGACGCCAATCCATCGCTGGGCACACACTCACTCACACAGACACACTCTATATGGGGCAATTTGGAGAACTCAATGGACTTGATCCATGTTTTTGGACTGTGGGAGGAAAGCGGAGAACCCGGAGGAAACCCACGCGGACACGGGTAGAACATGGAAACTCCACCCAGATGGGGATTCGAACCGGGAATCCCTAGCGCTGAGAGGCGAACATGCCAAACCACTAAGCCACCGTGCCGCCCTATATGAATTATATTAATAAAATATCATCATTATTTAAAATAAATCGTTCCAAACATGAACTTTAAAGAACATTTACCATCTTCTTCTTTTGATCTTTCGGTCCTCCCCTCCTCTTCCCATCCTCAGCATCCACCTCCGTCCCATCCGTCGTCTCCGCCGTCATCCCGCCCAATGACGGGCCCAGCATCTCCATCTGTATTTCCCACTAAGTTCTACCGACTCGTCTAATCGATGTGTTTAATTTATCGGTCATTTAGCAGAACCTGCTGACAGACGGGGGGGCGGGAGGCGGGGCGGGCCAGGGGGGGGCGGGGCGGCCTTACAGCATGACCCGTTACTGCGGCACTCCTGAAGGAATGTGTGGATGAGCTCAGACTGTGAGGTTGGATGAGGCAGCCTTGAAAAGAACATTCCAGCTGATTACCAGACTGCTGGGGGGGGGGGGTAAAGTCCAAAACAGGCGAGACAGCACCCCACACCACCCCACCCACCCACCCACCCCACCCCACCCCACCCCACTCTGAAAGTTCCAGTAATCCTTACAGTTCATGCTGTTTTGTTGTAATCGCTCTCATTTTATCATCTTCCATCTAAATCTGGTGGGGGGGGGAGGGGGAATGTTCTCCATGCACATCCAGAGAGAACATTCCAGGCGCTGGGCAGATACACCCGGCACACAGTGCCAATTTAATGGGTGGGCACACACACAACCACACACATTACATTTAATTCACCTTAAATCCGTGTTTTTAGTCTGTGGAAGGAAACCAGAGGAAAACCCACAAGGACACGCGGAGAACATGGAGGTCCATAATCGTAACCCGTTGTAGTTCCCCATGTCCATCCAGAAGAGAACGTTTGGGGTGCTGGGCGGACACACCCAGGACAACATGCCAATCCATTGCTGGGCAGACACTCACACAAACAAACTATATAGGGGCAATTTAAAATCAGCCAATTCACCTTTAATCTGTTTTTAGTCTGTGGAAGGAACCCAGAGGAAAACCCCACAAGCACACGGGGAGAACATGGAAGTCCACGATCATAACCCGTTGTAGTTCCCCATGCCCATCCAGAGGAGAACGCTCGGGGTGCAGGGTGGACACAGCCAGGACAACTTGCCAATCCATTGCTGGGCAGACACTCGCGCAAACAAACTATATAGGGGCAATTTAAAATCAGCCAATTCACCTTGAATCTATGTTTTTGGACGGTGGGAGTAAACCGGGAAAGCTGGAGAAAACCCGGGGGGGACACGGGGAGGACATGGAGGTCCATAATCGTAAGCGTTGTAGTTCCCCATGTCCATCCAGAGGAGAACGTTTGGGGTGCAGGGTGGACACACCCAGGACAACATGCCAATCCATTGCTGGGCAGACACTCGCACAAACAAACTATATAGGGGCAATTTAAATCAGTCAATTCACCTTGAATCTGTCTTTGGAAACTGGAAAACCTGGAGAAAACCCACAAGGACACGGGGAGGACATGGAGGTCCATAATCGTAAGCGTTTGTACGTTCTTTACAGTAAAGTGCTGACGGCAGACGTTTTTGGAACGAGTTCTGGAATTTTGGAACCTTCTAATCAATGAAGCGGCTTCTCTCTGAGGGCGGCACGGTGGCTTGGTGGTTGGCACGTTCTCCTCTCAGCGCTAGGGATTCCCGGTTCGAATCACAATCTGGGTGGAGTTTGCATGTTCTCCCCATGTCCACGTGGGTTTCCTCCTGGTTCTCCGCTCAGCGCTAGGGATTCCCGGTTCGAATCACAATCTGGGTGGATTTTGCATGTTCTCCCCATGTCCACGTGGGTGGCACGTTCTCCTCTCAGCGCTAGGGATTCCCGGTTCGAATCACAATCTGGGTGGAGTTTGCATGTTCTCCCCATGTCCACGTGGGTTTCCTCCTGGTTCTCCGCTCAGCGCTAGGGATTCCCGGTTCGAATCACAATCTGGGTGGATTTTGCATGTTCTCCCCATGTCCCGTGGGTGGCACGTTCTCCTCTCAGCGCTAGGGATTCCCGGTTCGAATCACAATCTGGGTGGAGTTTGCATGTTCTCCCCATGTCCACGGGGTTTTCTCCTGGTTCTCCGCTCAGCGCTAGGGATTCCCGGTTCGAATCACAATCTGGGTGGAGTTTGCATGTTCTCCCCGTGTCCACGTGGGTGGCTTGGTGGTTGGCACGTTCTCCTCTCA
Source organism: Corydoras sp. C115 (assembly GCA_019802505.1). Classification (NCBI taxonomy): domain Eukaryota; kingdom Metazoa; phylum Chordata; class Actinopteri; order Siluriformes; family Callichthyidae; genus Corydoras; species Corydoras sp. C115. The sequence continues at coordinate 23,422 of JAFMOC010000610.1, forward strand.
GCGCTAGGGATTCCCGGTTCGAATCACAATCTGGGTGGAGTTTGCATGTTCTCCCCATGTCCACGTGGGTTTCCTCCTGGTTCTCCGCTCAGCGCTAGGGATTCCCGCTTCGAATCACAATCTGGGTGGATTTTGCATGTTCTCCCCATGTCCACGTGGGTGGCTTGGTGGTTGGCACGTTCTCCTCTCAGCGCTAGGGATTCCCGGTTCGAATCACAATCTGGGTGGAGTTTGCATGTTCTCCCCATGTCCACGTGGTTTCCTCCTGGTTCTCCGCTCAGCGCTAGGGATTCCCGGTTCGAATCACAATCTGGGTGGAGTTTGCATGTTCTCCCCGTGTCCACGTGGGTGGCTTGGTGGTTGGCACGTTCTCCTCTCAGCGCTAGGGATTCCCGGTTCGAATCACAATCTGGGTGGAGTTTGCATGTTCTCCCCATGTCCACGTGGGTTTCCTCCTGGTTCTCCGCTCAGCGCTAGGGATTCCCGCTTCGAATCACAATCTGGGTGGAGTTTGCATGTTCTCCCCATGTCCACGTGGGTGGCACGTTCTCCTCTCAGCGCTAGGGATTCCCGGTTCGAATCACAATCTGGGTGGAGTTTGCATGTTCTCCCCATGTCCACGTGGGTTTCCTCCTGGTTCTCCGCTCAGCGCTAGGGATTCCCGGTTCGAATCACAATCTGGGTGGAGTTTGCATGTTCTCCCCGTGTCCACGTGGGTGGCTTGGTGGTTGGCACGTTCTCCTCTCAGCGCTAGGGATTCCCGGTTCGAATCACAATCTGGGTGGAGTTTGCATGTTCTCCCCATGTCCACGTGGGTTTCCTCCTGGTTCTCCGCTCAGCGCTAGGGATTCCCGCTTCGAATCACAATCTGGGTGGAGTTTGCATGTTCTCCCCATGTCCACGTGGGTGGCTTGGTGGTTGGCACGTTCTCCTCTCAGCGCTAGGGATTCCCGGTTCGAATCACAATCTGGGTGGAGTTTGCATGTTCTCCCCATGTCCACGTGGGTTTCCTCCTGGTTCTCCGCTCAGCACTAGGGATTCCCGCTTCGAATCACAATCTGGGTGGAGTTTGCATGTTCTCCCCATGTCCACGTGGGTGGCACGTTCTCCTCTCAGCGCTAGGGATTCCCGGTTCGAATCACAATCTGGGTGGAGTTTGCATGTTCTCCCCATGTCCACGTGGGTTTCCTCCTGGTTCTCCGCTCAGCGCTAGGGATTCCCGGTTCGAATCACAATCTGGGTGGAGTTTGCATGTTCTCCCCGTGTCCACGTGGGTGGCTTGGTGGTTGGCACGTTCTCCTCTCAGCGCTAGGGATTCCCGGTTCGAATCACAATCTGGGTGGATTTTGCATGTTCTCCCCATGTCCACGTGGGTGGCACGTTCTCCTCTCAGCGCTAGGGATTCCCGGTTCGAATCACAATCTGGGTGGAGTTTGCATGTTCTCCCCGTGTCCACGTGGGTTTTCTCCTGGTTCTCCGCTCAGCGCTAGGGATTCCCGCTTCGAATCACAATCTGGGTGGATTTTGCATGTTCTCCCCATGTCCACGTGGGTGGCACGTTCTCCTCTCAGCGCTAGGGATTCCCGGTTCGAATCACAATCTGGGTGGAGTTTGCATGTTCTCCCCGTGTCCACGTGGGTTTTTTCTCCTGGTTCTCCGCTCAGCGCTAGGGATTCCGCTTCGAATCACAATCTGGGTGGATTTTGCATGTTCTCCCCATGTCCACGTGGGTGGCACGTTCTCCTCTCAGCGCTAGGGATTCCCGAATCACAATCTGGGTGGAGTTTGCATGTTCTCCCCATGTCCACGTGGGTTTCCTCCTGGTTCTCCGCTCAGCGCTAGGGATTCCCGCTTCGAATCACAATCTGGGTGGAGTTTGCATGTTCTCCCCATGTCCACGTGGGTGGCTTGGTGGTTGGCACGTTCTCCTCTCAGCGCTAGGGATTCCCGGTTCGAATCACAATCTGGGTGGAGTTTGCATGTTCTCCCCGTGTCCACATGGGTTTCCTCCTGGTTCTCCGCTCAGCGCTAGGGATTCCCGGTTCGAATCACAATCTGGGTGGAGTTTGCATGTTCTCCCCATGTCCACGTGGGTTTCCTCCTGGTTCTCCGCTCTCCTCCCACAGCCCAAAAACATGGATCAAGGTGAATTGAATTCTTCAAATTGCCCCACATAGAGTACGTCTGTGTGAGTGAGTGAGTGAACGCTGTCTTCTGAACGGGTTCTCTGAAGTCGTCCCAAAGCCACCCCCACCCCCCTCCCCCCCCACAACACTGGGAAAGAACAGAACACCGCGGTGTGGATATGCCAGGTCATGTTTTTTTTTGATAAATTCCCAACAAAGTGATGAGCAGCACGATGAGCAGAACACAGAACTCAGGACGACGTGGCGGCGCGAGAAAGTGGAACGAAGCACAGAGTCACGGACACGAGACGCGCTGCACAGCAGGAACGCGGCGGCGGCGGCGGCACGACACACAGCACGAAAGAAAACCTTCGATCCGAACAGCAAACGAGGGAAATATAAGAGACAGAGACGGCGTCAGAGGGTCGATCCGGAGCGCGGCTCGGGGAACGCGGGCGTCGCCGCGGAGATGTGGGCCTGGTCCCGAAAAACGCGTCGAGACGTTCACAAAACGAAGACGGTTTAGGGTTCCGATACTTTACATCGCCATGAACAAGAGTTCGCGCTCGGAGGACTTTAACGCGAGCATGACTGACCGTCCAATCAGATCGCTTAAAAAGCACAACAGCACAAACTTAGAACCTGCGGAACGAAACGGCATTAAAGAGAAATAATCGTGTTTTTTTGTTCCTCTGGCATCGATTTCATGCCTTTGTTCACTGCAGTGTAAAGTGAACGAGTGTTTGCGGGGTTTATTATGGGATGTTATGAGCAGAAACAAGCTTCAACAACTAGAACAACTGTGGGTTCCACCAGTTGATGTTGTGGGTTCTAGCTCAAAAGCTGTGGAACGAAATAGATTTGTAAATTTGAGACATAATAATAATAATAATAATAACTAAAAACTTGGCGGCACGGAGGCTTAGCACGTTCCTCCTCTCAGTGCTAGGGATTCCCGGTTCGAATCCCCATCTGGGTGGAGTTTCCATTGTTCTCCCGTGTCTGCGTGGGTTTCCTCCGGGTTCTCTGGTTTCCTCCCACAGTCCAAAAACATGGATCAAGTCGATTGAGTTCTCCAAATTGCCCCATATAGAGTGTGTGTGTGAGTGAGTGTGTGTCCAGCGATAGATTGGCGTCCCGTCCTGGGTGTATCTGCCCAGCGCCCGAAACGTTCTCCTCTGGATGGGCATGGGGAACCCCACCGCGACCCTAATAGAGGATAAAGCGGAAGATAATGAATGAATGAATGAATGTTTTAAATGTTCTCCATTCAGAGGAGAACGTTTGGGGTGCTGGGCAGACACACCCAGGACAACTTGCCAATCCATTGCTGGGCAGACACTCACCCAAGCAAACTATACCGAAACGTTCTCCCCTGGATGGGCATGGGGAACCCCATTGCGACCCTAATAGAGGATAAAGCGGGAGTAATGAATGAATAATGAACTAAAAACTTGGGAACGGATTTTAAAATGATCACTTTACATTGCAGCGGACCCATGTCTGCACCCTGAGGTATTTCGGGAACGGGATCGCTGCCCAGAGACGTTCCACAGTCACAGCGACGACTGTAGGTGCTACCTCTCAATAAACGTTGAAACTTTAAGGTCCGCCTGAAATCTCGGAAATAATGAATGAAACACAGTGAGGTGCCCTCGCCAAGCCAACCTAAAAATGTCATGTTACTGGATAAAGCCAAAAGGTGGCGCTGGTCTACAGCTGAGGTGCAACCGTCCTTCTTTCCTTCATAGAACTTTGTGTAATTGGCACAGAACAGGAACGCACATGAGCTTCAATCGGAAAAAAATAAACTCTGTATTGTAATAAATCTCGGACGCGTGGCACGTGAACAAATCGGAACGAAGGAACCGGCCTCACACGCCGATATTTCATTGGGCCGTATTCAACGTTGATGACGTCACGCGTTCTCTGGGACATCGTCTGCAAATCACGCTTATTTCTGCACAGCGTGGCATTAAAGTCTTCTCATGGAGATGTGGAACCCTGAACAACGTCTCCTCCAGCACCTCGTTCCCCAGACCCTCAGCAGGGGTCCAGCTCTGAACTCTGGTGGATGCTCCCTGAACCCCCCTCTCACAATGTGAGCTTGATGAATCCTGACACCATCATCAGAGAAGAACGGATCCACTGAAGGAAGAACCTGGTGGGTCAGTAGATTCAGGTCTTATGACATCATAATGCTGCGGTATCCAGACCTGACCGCCTGCAGCGACCTTTGTTTTGTCCAGCCGGTGTATAAATATAGAACCATAACGTATTGTTTTAAAATAATACACTTTTTTAAAAACGATTCGGACGTTTAACGAGGACGCTGCACTAAAGCAGGTGTCGGCTGCAGGTTTAATAAACTTGGGGTCGTTAAAGCCTTTCAATACTCATTCATCATCTCCCGCTTTATCCTCTATTAGGGTCGCGGTGGGGTTCCCCATGCCCATCCAGGCGAGAACGTCTCGGGCGCTGGGCAGATACACCCAGGACAGGGCGCCCATCCATCGCTGGGCACACACTCACTCACACAGACACACTCTATATGGGGCAATTTTGAGAACTCAATTGACTTGATCCATGTTTTTGGACTGTGGGAGGAAACCGGAGAACCCGGAGGAAACCCACGCGGACACGGGGAGAACATGGAAACTCCACCCAGATGGGGATTCGAACCGGGAATCCCTAGTGCTGAGAGGCGAACGTGCTAAACCACTAAGCCACCGTGCCCCTTTCAATACTGATTTATATGAATAACTAATAACTAATAATAATGATAATAATAGGGGTGAGCTGCAATATTCGCTGATTCGATTCGGAGAACCGTAGTCGACTATGAACCTCATAGTCGAATGTACCATTTTGACCACAGGGGGGCGCCCATGGCTGCTGCTAAGCATTAGTTTTTACATGAAATGTCTTTGTTTTCGTTATATATATATATAGCCTTTTGTCAAATAAAATCATTCTAATTTCTAGAAAAAAAAAGAAAAAAGAAAAACAAAAAAAAGGTTCTCTTTTGTTAGAAAAACAAGTAAATAATATATTTTTAAAAAAAAAAAAAGTTTTTTAAAAACTACGCTTATAGCGCCATCTTGTGGTGAAATGTTAACTGATTCAACTATCAGTCGACTATAGGGAAAATCTGACGAATCAGATTAGACTATGAAAATCTTTAGTTGAATACACCCCTAAATAATAATAATAATAATAATAATAATAATAACAACAAGCAGCAGTCTTCTCAGGGGAATATATTTACACTCACACGCCGTCAGGCCAATAATAATCAGTACAGAACATGACGGGTAGTATTTGGGTGGTGGATCATGTGCTGACACCGGTGTTGGGCTGGTACGAGTCAATCAGACTAGCAGTGCTGTTGGAATTAAGACACCCATCTCTATTTTGCCTTCAGTACCCACACACACACACACACACACACAGAGGACTACGTCCTCCACATTTAAGCCATCCGTACAGTAAACACTAGGGCTGTATTCAACTACAAATATTCGTAGTTGAATCTGATTCGTCAGATTTTCCCTATAGTCGACTGATAGTCGAATCAGTTAAAATTTCACCACAAGATGGCGCTATAAGCATAGTTTAAAAAAAAAAAAAAATTTTAACTTGTTTTTTTAACTTGTTTTTCTTTTTGCTTCTAGAAATTAGGATGATTTCATTTGACAAAAGGCTATATATATATATAACGAAAACAAAGACATTTCATGTAAAAACTAATGCTTAGCAGCAGCCATGGGCGCCCCCATGTGGTCAAAATGGTACATTCGACTATGAGGTTCATAGTCGACTACGGTTCTCCGAATCGAATCGTCGAATCAGCGAATATTGCAGCTCACCCCTAGTAAACACACACACACACAAACAGAGTGAGGTGAGCACCTGGGGAGCAATTGGGGTTAGGTGCCTCGCCCAAGTGCACTTCAGCCGTAGTACTCGGTGGAACCGGGAACCAAATCGGGGACCCTCAGGCCACAAGGCTGGTTCCTTCAACACAAGCCCACAGTGTTTAAAACCCCATCAGCACTGCGGCGTCTGATCAATCGCTGCGAGGACTAAAATCGACCGCCTTGATGAAAGGCCCCTTTAATCGTCGAGTGTGCTCAGATATTACAGCATGAAATGTTCTGACCGCTGATTCATCACGAAGATGAAGAACCTAATCGAGCCGCCCTTCCCAAGTGAGGACGCAGAGCCCGTGAACCCGACGCCGTTGTTTTTTTTTTTTACTTTATTGTTCGTTAGGAATCAGAACTGCGATTCACTTTGTGAGGTCAGAGCTCTGCAGATATTTTAAACTGCAGAGCATCGAGTCGGGAGACGGCGAACAATTACATCCCACACGGCGCGGCACGGAGGCCGCGGGCCGATTTCTCCGCCGCGCGCGCTCCGGTCTGAAGGCGCCGTTTTTAACAAATGTCAGAGCTCTTTTGTTCCCTCGGCGCCACGGCTTTCTGCTGGAAACGAGCTGCTCGTCTGACCCGGTCAGTCAGCGGCGCCGTAAAAGCCTGGAGTGACGCGCCCGCCGCGGAGGCTGCGGAGATGGCGCTCGCATCGACTCCCGACGCTCGGCTTCGTTTACGGCTTCGAGCAAACACTTAAAAATGAAGCGAACCATGTTCCGGGGTCCGAGGTCAGCGCTTTAGCCTCAGGTTCCCTGCAGAAATGCAGCAGCCGGGGCGCTTCAGCTCTCAGAGCTTCATAAAGAGAGAAACTCACAGACTTCAACATGCGGCGTCATTACGGTCAGGATTTCAGGCTCGAAAGTCGTTTCACGGAAGCCAACGAGCACGGAGAACCGGCATGCGGAGGAGGAGCAGGCCGCTCCATCGGAACCGAACTCAATGAGCACGGAGAACCAGCATGCGGAGGAGGAACAGGCCGCTCCATCAGAACCGAACTCAACGAGCACGGAGAACCGGCATGCGGAGGAGGAACAGGCCGCTCCATCAGAACCGAACTCAACGAGCACGGAGAACCGGCATGCGGAGGGAGAGCAGGCCGCTCCATCAGAACCGAACTCAACGAGCACGGAGAACCGGCATGCAGAGGAGGAACAGGCCGCTCCATTAGAACCGAACTCGGCGAGCACGGAGAATGGAGAACCGGCATTCGGAGGAGGAACAGGCCGCTCCATCAGAACCGAACTCGGCGAGCACGGAGAATGGAGAACCGGCATGCGGAGGAGGAACAGGCCGCTCCATCAGAACCGAACTCAATGAGCACGGAGAACCGGCATGCGGAGGAGGAACAGGCCGCTCCATCAGAACCAAACTCGGCGAGCACAGGGAACCGGTGTGCAGAGGAGGAACAGGCCGCTCCATCAGAACCGAACTCAATGAGCACGGAGAACCGGCATGCGGAGGAGGAACAGGCCGCTCCATCAGAACCGAACTCAATGAGCACGGAGAACCGGCATGCGGAGGAGGAACAGGCCGCTCCATCAGAACCGAACTCAATGAGCACGGAGAACCGGCATGCGGAGGAGGAACAGGCCGCTCCATCAGAACCAAACTCGGCGAGCACAGGGAACCGGTGTGCAGAGGAGGAACAGGCCGCTCCATCGGAACCGAACTCAACGAGCACGGAGAACCGGCGTGCGGAGGAGGAACAGGCCGCTCCATCAGAACCGAACTCAACGAGCACGGAGAACCGGCATGCGGAGGAGGAACAGGCCGCTCCATCAGAACCGAACTCAGAGACCCAGAACCTCAAGAACTCAACAACTGCACTTTGGTGAAACAGAAACCCACAACACCATCCCATCGAGTTCCTCATTATTATGCGATGATTCGATCAGCCCCCCCCACCCCCCCAATCAGGCTCTGGATTCACCCCAGATTTCAGTCTTTAATTAATTAATTAATTAATGCAGCACTCACACAGACGTATTCAGTCACACATTGACACCGGGGGGGAAGGTGTTCGGACGTTTGGGGGAAAAACCTGGAGCTCCCTGATGAATCCTGTGCAGACACGAGGAGAACATGCAAACTCCACTTCCAGAAAGGAGGTCGTTTGCCCTGTGTGGGAACTGAACTTGGAGGCATGTTATTGTGTAAAAAAAAATAAAAATTAAAGCACTGCAACAGCACTGCACCAACTCGAGTAAAAAGTCAAAAGACACAAAAAACATAAGATGGTGGTCGAGTTTGGAGGGAGGGAAAAAAAAATTACATTTGGAGGATAAAGACTGCTCTTGGGGGGAAATTATATATATATATCCAGGGTCTTAAAACACCAAAATCATGGGGTTGGAGATTATATATATATATATATATAGATATATATATATATATATATATATATATATATATATATATATATATATATACACACACACACACACACACACACATATACACATGTGTATATATATATATATATATATATATATATATATATATATATATATATATATATATATATATATATATATATATATCCACATGCGCCCCGTTGGCAGTCACCTTCCGACCTGGACGAAGTTAGAAATCAAGTTCTTTAGGGACGTAACGATGTCAAAAGCCTGTAATTAATGATTCCCATAACGGACTCGTCCAAACGAGCAGCCCTCAGACTAACGAAGCAAACGTCAGACCTCGAACCCGCCGCGTTCACATCAGTCATTTGTGTAGAACACGACTCGTGAAGCCGTCTGAAATGTATAAAAGGAGCGGAGAGCCAGTGGACTGACCGGTACACACGTGTAAAGCTGTAAGCATGGCAACTATTCTACATACCAAGAATAGATATCATATGTTTATATTCTTTCATCTTCCGTATTTACAAAGGAACCTGGTTCTATAATACAGACGGACGGGTGGAGGACCGAGTGCGATCTGGTAATCCACTAAAGTGGTAATTCGATTCTCAGATTCATGTTGTCAGTGGGTTTTTTTTTTTTGTTTTGTTTTGTTTTTTAACTCCAGCATGTGAACGTGGGTGCGTTTAAGCGTGGGGCAGCACGCCCCCTTCAGGTGAAGGTCCATTTAAGGCAACAGGACGACTGCGGGACGGTTTTTCTCGTCCACGGCAGATACAAACATGACGCTGCTCCTTCATGCGCCGTTCCTTTCCCGGTTGATGAATGAGGTAAGAACTGCCCCCCCACCCGCCACCCCGACCCCACCCCCCCTCGTATCCGAGCGTTTCTGTCCGTACCGGGACAGTTTCCCGCGGACTATAAGATCTCCTCCACGCCGTGGGCGAAGATCATGACCAATCCCGGCTCCAGGATCATGTCCTCGCCCATGTGCTGGTTCTCGCAGGCCATCACCACCACGGCCTGCTTGCCCGGGATGCGCTTGGCAACGTAGTTCTCGTAGTATCGGCGGTTCATCTGGCGCGTCTCCAGCGTGGCCAGGCCCTGAGGCCAGTTCCGCTCGTGCGCGTTCTCGATCAGCTCGCTGACGATGGACAGCGGGCAGCCGCTGTCGATGAGCGAGCGCTTGATCACGGCCTGGAGGACGGCGTCGGGGGTGGAGATCATGCCGCCCCAGCGCGTCACGCGGGCCGGCTGGAGAGAGTTCACCCACCTAAAAAATAAATCAAGAAATCAAGATTTTTTTTTGCGGCACGCACGGTGGCTTAGTGGTTTAGCATGTTCTCCTCTCAGCACTAGGGATTCCCGGTTCGAATCCCCATCTGGGAGGAGTTTCCATGTTCTCCCCGTGTCCGCGTGGGTTTCCTCCGGGTTCTCCGGTTTCCTCCCACAGTCCAAAAACATGGACCGAGGTCAATTGAGTTCTCCAAATTGCCCCATATAGAGTGTGTCTGTGTGAGTGAGTGTGTGCCCAGCGATAGATTGGCGCCCTGTCCTGGGGGTATCTGCCCAGCGCCCGAGACATTCTCCCCTGGATGGGCATGGGGAACCCCACCGCGACCCTAATAGAGGATAAAGGGGAAGATAATGGATTTCAGAAGGCGGCACAGTGGCTTAGTGGTTAGCATGTTCTCCTCTCAGCACTAGGGATTCCCGGTTCGAATCCCCATCTGGGTGGAGTTTCCATGTTCTCCCCGTGGGTTTCCTCCGGGTTCTCCGCTTTCCTCCCACAGTCCAAAAACATGGATCGAGGTCAATTGAGTTCTCCAAATTGCCCCATATAGAGTGTGTCTGTGTGAGTGAGTGTGTGCCCAGTGATAGATTGGCGTCCTGTCCTGGGTGTATCTGCCCAGTGCCCGAAACGTTCTCCCCTGGATGGGCATGGGGAACCCCCCACCGCGACCCTAATATAGGATAAAGGGGAAGATAATGGATTTTGGAGTGTTAAAGTTTCAGAAGTGCACACGTGATACTCACTCCAGGATCTCGTTGTACTCGATGCTTTCCTCCAGGTTTTGGAGGTTGGGGTTGGCACTGCGGATCGCCCTCATGTAGGCTTTCAGCAGCTGGATGTCCCGTTTCTGCACAAAACAAATGCAAATCTAAAGTCAAGCTGATGTCTGGGCTGAAAACGAAAATCTGCTCCTAATTAGCAACGAGGCAACTGTTTTTGTAATTAAATGTGTATTCATTCATTTGTTCATCATCTTCCGCTTTTATCCTCTATTAGGGTTGGGGAACGTCTATTAGGGAACGTTTCAAGCGCTGGGCAGATACACCCAGGACAGGACGCCAATCTATCACTGGACACACCCACTCACACACACTCTATATGGGGCAATTTGGAGAACTCAATTGACATGATCCATGTTTTTGGACTGTGGGGGGAAACCGGAGAACCCGGAGGAAACCCACGCAGACACGGGGAGAACATGGAAACTCCACCCAGATGGGGATTTGAACCAGGAGTTCCTAGCGGACACGGGGAGGACATGCAAACTCCATTATATTGTATATTGTATTGTAACCTGGCAGCCTGTGTTTTTATATATAGCCCTGTGTGGTGTGAGGGCGTGATGGGCGGAGCCTGTCGATGGGAGGACAGGTAAACGGTGCCTGAGGGTTACTGCGCCAATTACTTTTCTCTCGTGAGGCCAGGCGACGATGGGACGTCCAAAAAAAAATAAGGCTCTGGTGAAGATTACATATAGGGCTGCAACTAACGATTATTTTGATAATCGATTAATCGGTCGATAATTTTTTTTCGACTAATCGATGAATCGGATAAATAAATGAATTTTTTTTTAAAAATCATTTTTAAGCTCCCGCAGTTTTGATTTTTTTTTTTTTTTTTTCATTTCTACAATTTATCAACTTGTTTTGCAGACTCCGCCTCATTCTGTTCAACCCACTATTTGTTTCCAGCGTTATTGAAGCGCTGCAGGTTGCGAGTAACGCGGAAATAGTACGACCCAATGAATCAATAATGGAAATTCATTATCGATAGATTGGATAATCGATTTTTATCGATTTTATCGATTCGTTGTTGCAGCCCTAATTACATATCGAAGGTGCAAAACTCAAAATCTACAAATATCTCATTATAATATTAGTGTTAAATTAACGAGGTTAAATTTAACGCAAGTGCAGTGCAAACTGTATGTGAGCACAGTCTTCAGAACGTCGGAGGACGCCGCGCAGGACGCGATTCAGCGAAGCCCACAATGCTTTGCACACGGCACGGACGCTCCGGGGCGCCGCCGCCGCTTTGTGTACATTGTGGGTGGTGGATGCGGTGTTGTGTTGCGGCCGAACCTGCTCAGCCAGCTGGTGTTTGTGCTCAGCCGCCGTTTTCTCCAGATCTGCGATCTTCGTCTGCTGCTGCTGCACCACGCTGCGCAGATGCTTGATGCAGTTGTGGTTCGGCAACTCATCTTTGGGCATCTCCAACCTAGAGCAGCGCGGGCATAGAACAAACGAGCGTCCGTCCGATCACTCAACAGAGGTGGCCTTAAAGCTCAACTGTAAAGCACTGCAGAGGAGCATCACGGGTTACATTACATTCACATTTAGTCATTTATTGGACGCTTTTTATCCAAAGCGACTTTCAAGGTGAGCACAGGGTTCATCACAACATCCCTGCAGCAATGAGCTGGAGTTACTGCTGGTGGAAGAGCGTTCTCCCACAAGGCTCCTCAACTTTGGAATGGCCTTCCAGTTACTGTTCGCGATTCTGAATCACGATTAATCTTTAAAAATAAATTAAAAACACATTTATTTAATCTTGCGTTTAATTAATTCCCCTGTAGATAAAGATGTAGATCTCAGACTTGGCTGTTGGGGGGGTAATCTCTGATCAGTGTGTGCTGGCGTTTCACCTCTTCACCCACCTCATCATTAATGGGGGGGGGGTGTGGCGCTGAAATGATGCTGTTCCGGGGCGCCATCTCAACTATGTACCCTGCAGGATCTGCCTCTTTTAGTTCAGCGATGCCGGAGTCACATGCTGCACTGTGTCAATTAATCACTTATTAATTAAAAGCCGTGCTTTATTATCAGCTCTAACGGCCTTCCTCGTCTGTTTCTTTTGAGGTGTTCCCCGGCTTCCTGGAGATCTTCATCCATGGCTCTGCCGACGAATACTGGATGGAACCTGACAAGGCGGTCCTGCAGGACGCCCCCTAATGGACTCACATATAGTTCTCCAGTTGTTAGTTTTTCCATTTGTTTAATATCTGTACATTAGTGTCCTACACTGTTGTTGCTGCCTGGCCGCTCAAAGAGGATGAGTCCCCCACTGAGTCTCGGTCCTCACAAGGTTTCTTCCTTATATAACAACATAAAAGGGAGTTTTTTCTTGCCACTGTCGCTTCGGCTCGCTCTTTGGGGGTTTAAAGGCTTTTCATTCTGTAAAGCTGCTTTGTGACGACGTACTGTTGTAAAAAGCGCGACATAAATAAATTACTCAAGGGTTAAGGGTCTCGCTCAAGGAGCCACACTGGTAACTTCAGTGGACCTGGGATTTGAACCCCCAACCTTCAGATTGACAGCCCTGACCACGCCCTGACCGCTGAGCTACCGCGCCCATTACGTCGTTACATCCGGTTACGGGTAACATCTGCTTCAACATTAAACAGCTGCTGTCAACAATTCACATCTCCATCCCAGAAAACCTCCTTCAGTCCTCACATCCATCTCATTCTCATTACATTAGACGACATGTGTTACAGTCCCACCCCACGTATGTATGTATGTATGTACCCCCCCCCACGTCCCCGTCCCGTCCCCAGTCCTACCCGCAGCCCTCTTCGCAGACGACGGGGCGTTTGGGGTTGTGCTCGCAGTCCTTGAGGTGGGACTGGAGCTGGTCGAGGCGCAGCGTGGCCGTGCAGCCGAAGCCGGCGTTGTCGCAGGAGATCTGCAGCTTGGACAGCATGTTGCGCATGATGCGGGGCACCGGGCGCAGGTGTGCCAACGTCACCACGGTGCGGTCCACCGGGCAGATCTGCTGCTGCGCAAACCACTGGGTGATGCAGGCGTTGCAGAAGGCATGCTCACAGTGGGGAGCCTGCAGGAGAGAGAGAGAGAGAGAGAGAGAGAGAGAGAGAGCGAGAGAGAGAGAGAGAGACGTTTAAGGAAGCCATTTCTGAATGAGGAGCACCAGACGTTTCATATTTACTTTATTTTACGGAAGACGGAACCCTTTTACCTTCAACTGAAAATAGAACTTTGATCTTAACATAGGTGGCTTAGTGGTCAGCATGTTCTCCTCTCAGCACTAGGGATTCCCAGTTCGAATCCCCATCTGGGTGGAGTTTCCACGTTCTCCCCGTGTCTGCGTGGGTTTCCTCCGGGTTCTCCGGTTTCCTCCCACAGTCCAAAAACATGGATCGAGTCAACTGAGTTCTCCAAATTGCCCCATATAGAGTGTGTCTGTGTGAGTGAGTGTGTGCCCAGCGATGGATTGGCGCCCTGTCCTGGGTGTATCTGCCCAGCGCCCGAAACGTTCTCCCCTGGATGGGCATGGGGAACCCCACCGCGACCCTAATAGAGGATAAAGCGGGAGATGATGAATGGAACCCTTTTACCTTCAACTGAAAATAGAACTTTGATCTTAACATAGGCACATTTGCCTCTCAGCGCTAGGGATTCCCGGTTCGAATCCCCATCTGGGTGGAGTTACCATGTTCTCCCCGTGTCTGCGTGGGTTTCCTCCGGGTTCTCCGGTTTCCTCCCACAGTCCAAAAACATGGACCAAGTCAATTGAGTTCTCCAAATTGCCCCATATAGAGTGTGTCTGTGTGAGTGAGTGTGTGCCCAGCGATGGATTGGCGCCCTGTCCTGGGTTTATCTGCCAAGCGCCCGAAACGTTCTCCCCTGGATGGGCATGGGGAACCCCCCCCCCCCCCATAAAACAGCCTTTACTTACAAAACAAAAGTTTGGACACGCCCCCTTTCTTGCTCCACGTACTCTCCATGTTCTCAGTTTGTAGTTCTAAAATTCCAGACTGTAGTCCATCAGTTTGTGTTCTACAGGACATACTGTGTCCTCTGTTTTCTAATGGTCAGGACTCCAATAGTACCACCTCAGAGCGGGGTCAGGGTTATTGGGTGGGTGCGTTAGTCCTATCCCAGCAGTGTGACTGAGGTGTTTAAATGAAACTACAGCAGCACTGCTGCACTAAACCCCCCCCCCCCCCACCACATCAGTGTCTCTGCAGAACTGACAATCAACAATCCACCACCCAAATAATACCTGTTCTGTGATGGTGCTGACCAACAGAGAACAGAGAACCAACAGGGGACTAACAAGAACAAAGAACACAGATGCACTACAGTCTGTAATTGTCTACAAAGTCCATCTAAATGGTAAGTGGGATAATTGGGTGGGTGCATTATTCCTATCCCAGCAGCAACTACAGTGGCACTAGAACCCCACCTCCCCTGCATCAGTCAACAATCCACCACCCAAATGATAGCTGTTCTGTGATGGTGCTGACCAACAGTGAACAGAGAACCAACAGGGGACTAACAAGAACAAAGAACACAGATGCACTACAGTCTGTAATTGTCTACAAAGTCCATCTAAATGGTAAGTGGGATAATTGGGTGGGTGCATTATTCCTATCCCAGCAGCAACTACAGCGGCACTAGAACCCCCCCCCCCTGCATCAGTCAACAATCCACCACCCAAATGATAGCTGTTCTGTGATGCTCCTGACCAACAGAGAACCAACAACAACAAAGAACACAGTCCAGAGTTCCCCACCTGCACCGGCTCCTCCAGCACGCCGCTGCAAATGGGGCAAAGCAAATCCTCATCCACTTCCCCTTGAAACCTGGTGACGTCGTACCCCATGGCACATCACTGGATCCCGCCGTAACCTGCGACGACACGAAAACAAAAAAAATAAACAAACCAACAAACACCTCAATAGAGAAGCAGAGGGACGGAGACGGAGGACGACGCGGCGAGAGGACATTTGTTTGCCGTGAACCTCAGACGGCGAATAAACAAATAAAGCGCGAGGCGAAACCATTACAGGCTCCGGGAAGCCGGACGCAGCGGGCGGCATCAGATCCATGTGGGAAACGTGATCGCGCCGGACGCCGACCTTCACGCCGTCCCATTAGAGAGAGAGAGAGGTGGACGCGCACGGCTCGCCCCTTCCGCAGCCGTCCAGAGACGAGGATGAGGTTACAGAGGAGCGGCGTTCCGAGTGCTTCCGCCGCTCTATACCCCCCCCCCACACCCCCTCCCCCCCACCGGGTCCTTACATTAGGCTTTGCATCGGCTTTATTTAGTTTTTGATGATGTAGACGACAACGTGACATCGTAAAGCATCACGGACTCGGACGCAAGAGGGCATGCTGAAAAGAAGTGGAACATGAGCTGGCGGGTGCATACGATTGGTTAGCAGGACTACGACCAATGAGAACACTAGAAGGGGACAAACTAGATGCACTAGGTGCTGGATTTAGGCGGCACGGTGGCTTAGTGGTTTAGCACGTTCGCCTCTCAGCGCTAGGTTTTCCCGGTTCGAATCCCCATCTGGGTGGAGTTTTCACGTTCTCCCCGTGTCTGCGTGGGTTTCCTCCGGGTTCTCCGGTTTCCTCCCACAGTCCAAAAACATGGATCAAGTCAATTGAGTTCTCCAAATTGCGCCATATAGAGTGTGTATGAGTGAGTGAGTGTGTGTCCAGCGATGGATTGGCGTCCTGTCCTGGGTGTAATCTGCCCAGCGCCTGAGACGTTCTACCCTGGATGGGCATGGGGAACCCCACCGCGACCCTAATAGAGGATAAAGCAGAAGATAATGAATGAATGAATGAATAGGTGCTGGATTTAGAGGAAAAGAGGATGCTGGGATGTTTTTTTTTTTTTTTTTTTTTTTTTTTTTTTTTTTTTTTTAACAGCTTGTGCAGAACCCTGCGTTTGGATTGGTCGAAGGACGAGCTGTGACCGTTCCATTCGAGCGTCTCACAGTACAGACATTCATTCATTCATCACCCGCTTTATCCTCTATTAGGGTCGCGGTGGGGTTCCCCATGCCCACCCAGGGGAGAACGTCTCGGGCACTGGGCAGATAGACCCAGGACAGGGCGCTAATCCATCGCTGGGCACACACTCACTCACACAGACACACTCTATATGGGGCAATTTTGAGAATTCAATTGACTTGATCCATGTTTTTGGACTGTGGGAGGAAACCGGAGAACCCGGAGGAAACCCACGCGGACACGGGGAGAACATGGAAACTCCACCCAGATGGGGATTCGAACCGGGAGTTCCTAGTGCTGAGAGGCGAACGTGCTAAACCACTAAGCCACCGTGCCGCCACAGTACAGACACTTGACTGGAACTAATTCCTGCGTCCCAAAAGATGGGTGTGCACTCAGGCGCACTAAATGAATTAGGACCTCGATTTTTTTTTTGTTTTGTTTTTTTTGCCCTCAGCTAACACTGTACACAGAGACAACAGAGAGCTCATCACACATGCTGTTGCCTTCACGCTTCGAATCGAACCTCCCCGGGCGTCTCAGGAACGCCGTGTGGACGTCCGGCGTCGTTAGGTTAGAACTGAAATCCCCATCCATTCCGAAGTGCTCACTTCCGTTCCGTGTGGACGTTCAAAGGCACGAGTGCCAGGATGTTTGAGCGGGGATAAGCCGCATCACAATGAATCGATGACATCAGAGCCAGAGCGCACACGCACGGGGCGCGGCCCTCGCCCTTCCAAATGACGGAAACGGGGTTTTATTGCTCATTTCCACATTTAAGAGCCACAGAAATATGATTCCAGCAGAACAACAAGCATCTCGTTCTAATATCGCTGGCTCGAGAACGCCAGGCTCTCCACATGAAGTTCATTATCTTCCACTTCATCCAATACTAGGGTCACATACTTGGGGGGGGGGGGGGGTGCATGCATTGGAGCACATTTTGGGTGCTGGGCAGGTACACCCAGGATAGGGTGCCCCATCTAGAGACACAAACACACTCTAAATGGGGCAGTTTAGAGCATTAAGTTTAATTCAAGGGCAGCACGGTGGATTAGTGGTTTAGCACGTTCGCCTCTCAGCGCTAGGGATTCCCGGTTCGAATCCCCATCTGGGTGGAGTTTCCATGTTCTCCCCGTGTCCGCATGGGTTTCCTCCTGGTTCTCCGTTTTCCTCCCACAGTCCAAAAACATGGATCAAATCGATTTAATTCTCAAAATTGCCCCATATAGAGTGTGTGTGTGCGAGTGAGTGAGTGTGTGCCCAGCGATGGATTGGCACCCTGTCCTGGGTGTATCTGTCCAGCGCCCCGAAACGTTCTCCCCTGGATGGGCATGGGGAACCCCCCCGCGACCCTAATAGAGGATAAAGCGGGAGATGATGAATGAATGAAAGTTTAATTCGAATCCATGTTTTTGGACTGCGGGAGGAAGCCGGAGGAAACCCACACCGACACGGGGAGAACATGCAAACTCCACCCAGATTAGGATCCAAATCTTGATACCCAACGCTGAGAGGAGAACATGCTAACCATTACACCAACGAGCTGCATTACTCTGTATAGTAAGAGTCAAAGCATCACATCACCAATCCTCCAATTAGAATGGGAGGAAGCCCACACCAAACACATGGAGAACATGCAAACTCCATACTGAAAGGCTCTCCATCCACCATGTCTGAAGATGAAATCTAAGACGTCGTATGGAGGTGTCGAACCGGTGAATTTCTGTGTTTCATTTCCTCTGAAAACATCAGACGCTCCAACGTCGCTGTTCCGGCTCATCTTCAGATTTTTCTCAACTGTTTATTTGGAGGTTTATGTAGTTTAATCCCCCCTTTTAATGGGGGGGGGGGAGGTCTAACACTCTACTTTATTGTCTGCTGCAGGAAGGGAATTCTAACTGGTGATTAAGCCTCCGTTCTGACTCCTGGACGACTCGCGCTTACAGACCTGATCCAGTCCAGCTGGCGCTGCAGGGTCCCACAGCATCACCACAAGTGGCTTGTAATAACACAGAGTAAGCAAACGGAACTACTGTGTAAACTCAGCAGGATTTATAACTCTAATAGTCCTTGATCGTAAGCTAAACAAACACTTTATCAGGTTCGCCCCGTTGTTTCTACGCCGACCGTCCACCAGATCACTTCTATGATCACAGACTGTAGTCCAGCCGTTTGTCTATAAAACGTATTCCCTTTAATTTTGTCCTCTAAAGGCCGGGACCCTCGTGTACATAACTGTATTTTTGCTATTTATATTTACAAAATACTTCCATATTTACATATTATAAAAAAAATTTTATGGCCTTTTTTTTGAGCATATATATCAGTGATGGATTGGCGCCCTGTCCTGGGTCTATCTGCCCAGCGCCCGAGACGTTCTCCCCTGGATGGGCATGGGGAACCCCACCGCGACCCTAATAGAGGATAAAGCGGGAGATAATGAATGAACATTATATATATATATATATATATATATATACATACACATATACACATTCATTCATTATCTTCCGGGGAGAACGTTTCGGGCGCTGGGCAGATACACCCAGGACAGGGCGCCAATCCATCGCTGGGCACACACTCACTCACACAGACACACTCTGTATGGGGCAATTTGGAGAATTCAATTGACTTGATCCATGTTTTTGGACTGTGGGAGGAAACCGGAGAACCCGGAGGAAACCCACGCGGACACGGGGAGAACATGGAAACTCCACCCGGATGGGAATTCGAACCGGGAATCCCCAGCGCTGAGAGGCGAACATGCTAAACCACTAAGCCGCCTATATATATATATATATATATTTTTTTTTTTTTTTTTAAACACATACACAGAGCAAGAGTGCATCTGCAGATGAGAGTGTCTCTGATTTACAGGGTCGGGCAAGAATTGAAAGGTTTCAGCAGCACTGCAGTGCCGAGATTGATCCACCACCTGAATAACACCTCCTCTGTGGGGCCGTGTTCATGAGGGAACGGGGTAAAGTGAAACAGACAATGAGGTAAATCTAATAAAGTGCCCTGTGAGGGAGTTCTATTCAATTCATTATAATGCAGGATCAGGGGAAACTATCTGCTGCCCTCATGTGGCCATAAAAGCTACTACATCAATGCTGCGTTCATTTCAGTTACGTTTACTTCACATTGGGTCATTTTATCCAAAGAGGCTTATAAATATCCCAGAGTCAGAGCACAGGGTTGGTCCAGCACCCCTGAAGTGATGAGAGTTTAGGGCCTTCATCAAGGATGCTGGGAATTGAACCTAGAACCTTCTGATTGATAGCCCAACACCCTTTACACTGAGCTACCATGCTCATTCAGTTCAATCAAATCCATGTGAAAGGTTTTTGGTGGTTGGAGATCTGGATTTAGCTTCATCAATATGAATCTGATTATCTCATAAACATCTCGCAGAGCAAAACTTCCGGCGTCGATATTAAATATTAACACACATTAAATCCGAGTCAGAATGGAACATTAGACCGACGTGCATTATGATAATTGAAAAAGCGAGGGAACAAGTCCTACCTCACTCAAGCACAGCTCTCATGTTCTCCTGCTGTTAAGGCGTCCTCGGGAGTCGAGTGGATTAGGAGGCATTCAGTGGAAACTTCATCACCTTCTAATGAAAAGCAACAAAAATAGACCCAGAATGATAAAGCTGATTAAAAACAAAAACACACCTCACACAGAGCAAAAAAAATAAAAAATAAAACAACATGTAAGGTCTCAGACATTCATCATCAAGCCATGCATGAGAGTCAGGACATGCTTCGAACCATGTGGAAACAGTTTGGGGAAGGCCCTGGGCTGTTTTTGGGCCATTATTAAAAAAAAAAAAAAAAAAAAGCAAGGTCTTAAATAAGCATTACCAGAGGAGCTTGTGGGAACAGTTTGGGGAAGGCCATTCATATTGTTTTTTTTTTTTTTTTTTTTTAATTAAACCCAACCCACCTGGACCCCATCCCCATTAAAGATCTTTGGCAGAACAGAGCTTGTGGATAAGGCCCTCATGTCCAGCATCGGTGCCCAACATCACAGATGTTCTCCTGAATGGAAAGGCTTACATTTCCAGACGTGCTCCAAAATTTAGCCGAAAAAAAAAGGGTGGGGATGAGAGAACAAGCACACGTTACACATACGGGAGCACACGTCTCCATGTCTCACAGTCCGTCGCAGAAAGACTTCAGACTCTAAATGAAACAGAAATCAGCCAAAAGGTGAGCCGCTCTAACATGGCATCACTGAACCTGCAGAATCTGTCCGCTGCTCGAGCATGTGTTCTAGCTTTCGGGCTTTGTGCAAAAGGCGCATGGTGGGTGGGTGGCGGGGGCTGGGGGGAGCCCCACTTGGATGATAGATGGTGACCTAATTTTAGCTGGGTAAAGCAGGCCGCAAGAAAAAAAAAGAAAAAAAAAAACAAAGGCAGCAGAATAACAGAATGCAATAAACACCGTTCCTCTAAAAAAAATTTTTTTTTAAATTACGCACTTTGTGAGTAACAATTCTGATGAAAATAAAACGATGAGAATGAAAAAAAATAAGGAGAATTCGGCTGTTCTGGGATTTAAATGTCGGTGTTCTACTGATGATCTAAAGGGGAACCCGAGCCGGCAACGGTGGATTAAAAAGGAGGTTTTTTGATTCCTGCAGCAAATCAGACCAGAATCACCGAACAAGAGACGAGACAATCACATGAATAAATTATAATAAACCAACAAATTAACCAAGTATTGACCAGCCTGCATTCCTCCTCTCTCCCTCATTCACACGCACAGCATTTCACAATAAAGGTATTTTTAAATAGAAACTCCAGATTTGTGAGCACACGCATAATTAGCAACAGCATCTCGTGTGTAAATATCTGCCTAAAAAATAGGGGGTTTTTTTAGGTCATGTCGCCAAAATCGAGGCAAAGAATCGCACTGATCAAACAGATCGGTGCGTCTCGGGTCCATCAAGAGACATGGAACCCTGTGGCTCCTGCAGAGACCAGAACCCATCCATGCAAGTCAGACAAAAAGGAGCCCGGTACTGTTAACACTCAGAAGGAGGTTACAGGGGGGTTATATTGTCATATACTGTATATATATATATATTTTCATTCATTATCTCCCGCTTTATCCTCTATTAGGGTCGCGGTGGGGTTCCCCATGCCCATCCAGGGGAGAAAGTTTCAGGCGCTGGGCAGATACACCCAGGACAGGGCGCCAATCTATCGCTGGACGCACACTCACTCACACAGACACACTCTATATGGGGCAATTTGGAGAACTCAATTGACTTGATCCATGTTTTTGGACTGTGGGAGGAAACCGGAGAACCCGGAGGAAACCCACGCGGACACAGGGAGAACATGGAAACTCCACCCAGATGGGGATTCGAACCGGGAATCCACAGCGCTGAGAGGAGAACATGCTAAACCACTAAACCACCATGCCGCCATATATATTCATTCATTTATTATCTCCCGCTTTTATCCTCTATTAGGGTCGCAGGGGGGGGGGGGGGTTCCCCATGCCCATCCAGGGGAGAACACAGCGGGTGCTGGGCAGATACACCCAGGACAGGGTGCCAATCCATCACTGGACACACACCCACTCAATATGGGGCAATTTGGAGAACTCAATTGACTTGATCCATGTTTTTGGACTGTGGGAGGAAACCGGAGAACCCGGAGGAAACCCACGCGGACACGGGGAGAACGTGGAAACTCCACCCAGATGGGGATTCGAACTGGGAATCCCTAGCACCGAGAGGCGAACGTGCTAAACCACTAAGCCTCTGTGCCGCATATATATATATATATATATAATGTTAAAATCTGTACCAGGCAGCATTGTGCTTTGGTGCCTGTGGATGCAGCTCTCAGCAGATATGATCAGGTTTGACGAACAGACTATTTTTGTGCTTGTTAGAACTGAAGAGAAAAACAAAAAATAAAACACACTTCATCGTGTGTGGGCATCGTGATGGCAAACAATCTTTGTGCAGGTTCATGCACATTCCTCCCACATCCGAAAACCTCCGATCTTCACCAGATCCGTAGCACATCTTTAAATTGTCTGCCTTGTTACGTCTTTCGTACACCGACCCAAGTTCATCCAAACGTGGTTTCACAGTGGAGCAACCTTCAGAACCATCACACAGCACTCACAACAACCCCACCAAACAACTGCATGCTTAAAAAAACAAAACAAATGATCGTTCTTAATTTATTTAAAAAACCCGTGACAAAAGAACTGAAAGCAACATCTGAATACGAATGATTATGAGGTGTGTCCCAATACTTCTGTTTCACATAGTGCAGAACAGTCCTGGCTACACAGTTCGTCCGTATCGGTGGAGCTCCGAAAATAATATGAAAAGTAACTCCAGAAAGAAGACAAAACAGAAGCGGATAAGATCTGAGAGCACGGCGTTCAGGGATGTTTAAACAGAAGGAGGCGAGCAGCTGAAAAGAAATTCTGAAACAGGTGCCAAAATAAAGCCCCGCGTCAGCTGACCCCGGAGTCCGGGAAAGGGTGCAGCTCCGACTGCACAGATCAAGACGATGGGGTTTCCTGTTTGTTTAATGAGCAGTGTGTCACATCAGCGGAACTCTGCTGCGGAACATGTGCAGTTATGAAAGTCCAGATTCTGCATACAGTGTTTCACATGAGGTCACGTCGCAAAGACTCTGCTCTAAAGTGAATTACAAAATCATCCCAACTTGATGGTTTTGGGGTCAGAGCACAGAAACCGCCATGATACACCCCCTCTGGAACAACGGGGGGGTTGGGGAATCTTGCTCAAGGGTCCACATTGGAAAACTTTTAATTAGACTCGGGCGGCACGGTGGCTTAGTGGTCGGCATGTCCTCCTCTCAGCACTAGGGATTCCCGGTTCGAATCCCCATCTGGGTGGAGTTTCCATGTTCTCCCCGTGTCCGAGTGGGTTTCCTCCGGGTTCTCCGGTTTCCTTCCACAGTCCAAAAACATGGATCAAGTCAATTGAGTTCTCCAAATTGCCCCCTATAGAGTGTGTCTGTGTGAGTGAGTGTGTGCCCAGCGATGGATTGGCACCCTGTCCTGGGTGCATCTGCCCAGCGCCCGAGACGTTCTCCCCTGGATGGGCATGGGGAACCCCACCGCGACCCTAATAGAGAATAAAGCGGAAGATAATGAATGAATGGATAATTAGACTCAGGGTGCAAGCCCCCATCATTCAGACTGACAGCCAATCACTTTTAATGACTGCCAGACAATTAGATTCATTCATTCATTCATTCATTCATTATCTCCCGCTTTATCCTCTATTAGGGTCGCGGTGGGGTTCCCCATGCCAAAACAGTCCAAAAACTGAGTGAGTGAGTGAGTGTGTACCCAGCGATATATTGGCACCCTGTCCTAGGTGTATCTGCCCAGCGCCTGAAACGTTCTCCCCTGGATGGGCATGGGGAACTCCCCCCCCCCCACCCCGTGCAACGCTAATAGAGGATAATGCGTGAGATAAAGAATGAATGAATGAACACAAACAAACAAGTACATTCATCCTACTAGCACTGAACAAACCATCAGACTGTATTTAGACCAGCGGCAGCCAACAGAGGTTTTAAAAATAATAATAATAATAATAATAATAATAATAATAATAATAATAATAATAATAATAAAAAAAATCCTTCTGCCTGCTGTATTGATGAAAGCTGGTATGCTGCCATAGGGTTGTTTAAAAGAGGTGGTTGGCATGGCATGTGTGAGACAAAGCACATGGCGGCGGCAGCAGCACTGCTTGGACAGCTGTAGTGAAGGCAGCCAAATTTGGTGTAATTCATGTAGCGAATAATAAAAAAAAGGGGCGGCACAGTGGCTTAGCATGTTCTCCTCTCACCACTAGGGATTCCCGGTTCGAATCCCCATCTGCGTGGAGTTTCCACGTTCTCTCCCGTGTCCGCGAGGGTTTCCTCCGGGTTCTCCGGTTTCCTCCCACAGTCCAAAAACATGGATCAAGTCAATCGAGTTCTCCAAATTGCCCCCTATAGAGTGTGTGTGTGTGTGTGAGTGAGTGTGTGCCCAGCGATGGATTGGCGTCCTGTCCTGGGTGTATCTGCCCAGCGCCCGGAACGTTCTCTCCTGGATGGGCATGAGGAACGAACCCCCCCCGCGACCCTAATATAGGATAAAGCGGGAGATAATGGATGAATGATGTATATATTGCCGGTGGCTCAGTGGTTTAGCACGTTCTCCTTTCAGCACTAGGGATTCCCGGTTCGAATCCCCATCTGCGTGGAGTTTCCACGTTCTCTCCGTGTCCGCGTGGGTTTCCTCCGGGTTCTCCGGTTTGCTCCCACAGTCCAAAAACATGGATCAAGTCAATCGAGTTCTCCAAATTGCCCCATATAGAGTGTGTCTGTATGAGTGTGTGCCCAGCGATAGATTGGTGCCCTGTCCTGGGTCTATCTGCCCAGCGCCCGAAACGTTCTCCCCTGGATGGGCATGGGGAACCCCCCCCCCCCCTGCGACCCTAATAGAGGATAAGCAGAAGATAATGAATGAATAATGAATGAATAATGAAAAAAGACGTGCTTTGTAACGTCAGGGATGAAGGTACAAGAGGACGCGACGTCCCAATTCATCCCACAGGTGGTCGAGGTCATGGATTCCCAGCACACCACCACAGTTCCTACACTGCAAACTTATTAAACTGGGTTAACGTGGACAGGACTTTTTATTTTATTTACCCAGGTGGTATTTCTGTATTAATTATTAATTAATAAAAAATTAATAAACCGTGATCTGATCTGTGGCATCCGTTAGCTACTTAAATATCCAGCTAACATTTTAGCATGGACCTAAAAAAAAACCCACAAAAAACCACTTCATTTCCCGTTTAACTAGATTAAAACGTGAGGTTTATTCCAATACAAACATTGCGGTCTGAATAAAACATTTTTTTATTTTTTATTTTTAAAAAGTCGAACGCTCGCTCGCTCGTTTTGTCCATTTGCGTCAGCGAGAACAACCTTCCTTTCCCAGCCGTTTTCGGGCAAGCCCCGCCTCGTCGATTCCTATTGGTCGGCTGTGACCCCGACGCGCGGCTGATCGGTCGGCGTGTTTGAGTGAGCCGCCGTCGAGCCAATCGGCTGCCGGTAAATTTGAGAAACGAGTGGGAAAAGCACGTTAGCCTTACCGAGGAAAATTATACAGCCGAAGAGAAAAAAATGAGGTGGGGGGGGGGGAGACTTAATTTAACATAATTAACAGTCGCATTAATTTATTATAATTACGCCCCCCCCTCCCTCTGAAAACGGTGGCTTTTTGATCCAGCAGCAGCGGCAAAAGCCTCGAAAAAGCTCCGTAGCTACCGAAAGCATCCTTCCATGAAAAAAAGCGACATGTCCGACCAGCTGACGCGCAGGGTATTTAAATAAATAAAGCGGAATAACTTTGGTTCTCGATTCAACATGTCCTTACCGACTGCAGGAGGAGTTTAAATCCACAATCTGACGCGATTTCTGGCGCAGAACGTCCCTCGTTATTTGCCGCCGCGAACCGACACCTTCCTCTTCCAACGCAAACGCGATGCGTGTGTCGTTTATGACCAGCCCATCGAGCTGCGTTCCAAATGTCACCCGGCTCAAAAATCGAGTGCACTCGAAGGGATTAAGGGGGGGAGTCGATTTCAGCGCGTATATAGTGCCGTGGTGTAGAAAGCACGCCGCGAATTGAGACGCGTCCATGTAGGACCTTGAGGATCGCGGTGGAGACGACTGGAACGGCAGGCGCGACGTTAAAAGCAGCCAAGATGTTTCTCATGACGACAATAAACTCTTATGAGTGGCTTTTACGAACAAGTATGCATCCCCGGTTCGAATCCCCATCGGGGTGGAGTTTCCATGTCCTCCCCGTGCCCGCCTGGGTTTCCTCCGGGTTCTCCGGTTTTCCTCCCACAGTCCAAAAAACCGGAGTCAAGTGATCCGTGGTTTAGCGATTCACGGTGAAGTCATCCGCACTTTAAATATAAGTGCTCCTATATACTCAGTATTACGGTAGTTCACAGAACGCTGTAAATTAGACTTGTTTAAAGGACTTTAACCCTTATATTTAGGGTGTATATATATATTTAACCCTTGTATATATAAGTACACATGTATGCATACATACAAAAAACAGACAAAAAAAAAAAAATATATATATATATTTATATATATATATATATATATATATATATATATATATATATATATATATATATATGTGTGTGTGTGTGTGTGTGTGTGTGTGTGTGTGTGTGCATTTATATATATATATATATATATATATATATATATATATATATATATATATATATATATATTTATATATAGTATCAGTTTATTTATATATATATATATATATATATATATATATATATAAATAAACTGATACTATATATATAAATATATATATATATATATATATATATATATATATATATATATATATATATATATATATAAATGCACTCACACACACACACACACACACACACACACACACACACACACACATACATATATTCATTCATTCATTATCTCCCGCTTTATCCTCTATTAGGGTCGCGGTGGGGTTCCTCATGCCCATCCAGGGGAGAACATCCCGGGCGCCGGGCAGACAGACCCAGGACAGGGCGCCAATCCATCGCTGGGCACACACTCACTCACACAGACACACTCTATATGGGGCAATTTTGAGAATTCAATTAACTTGATCCATGTTTTTGGACTGTGGGAGGAAACCGGAGAACCCGGAGGAAACCCACGCAGACACGGGGAGAACATGGAAACTCCACCCAGATGGGGATTCGAACCGGGAATCCCTAGTGCTGAGAGGCGAACGTGCTAACCACTAAGCCACCGTGCCGCCACACACACACATATATATATATATATATATATATTTTTTTTTTTTTTTTTTGTCTGTTTTTTGTATGTATGCATACATGTGTACTTATATATACAAGGGTTAAATATATATATATACACCCTAAATATAAGGGTTAAAGTCCTTTAAACAAGTCTAATTTACAGCGTTCTGTGAACTACCGTAATACTGAGTATATAGGAGCACTTATATTTAAAGTGCGGATGACTTCACCGTGAATCGCTAAACCACGGATCACTTGACACCGGTTCCAAAAACATGGATCGAGTCAATTGAGTTCTCCAAATTGCCCCATATAGAGTGTGTCTGTGTGAGTGAGTGTGTGCCCAGTGATAGATTGGCGCCCTGTTCTGGGTGTATCTGCCCAGCGCCCGAAACGTTCTCCCCTGGATGGGCATGGGGAACCCCACAGCGACCCTCTATTAGGGTCTCTGGTTCGAATCCCCATCTGGGTGGAGTTTCCATGTTCTCCCCGTGTCCGCGTGGGTTTCCTCCGGGTTCTCCGGTTTCCTACCACAGTCCAAAAACATGGATCAAGGTCAATTGAGTTCTCCAAATTGCCCCATATAGAGTGTGTTTGTTTGAGTAAGTGTGTGCCCTGCGATAGATTGGCGCCCTGTCCTGGGTGTATCTGCCCAGCGCCCGAAACGTTCTCCCCTGGATGAGCATAGGGAACCCCCCCGCGACCCTAATATAGGATAAAGCGGAAGATGATGAATGAATGAATAATAAACCTCATTAGTACCCTGCAAGAACCCAAACACTGGGTACGGTTAATCGCTGGAAGTATTTTAATCCTGAAACTGAATATCTTCACGTGACTAAAAGTAAGACAAACATGATCATGTCAAACCAAGGTACAGCAAAACGATATTAAACAATATCAAATTATACGCTTAATCCTCTACTAGGGTCAAAGGGGTTTCCCATGCCCATCAAATGGAGAACATTTTGGGCACTGGGCAGATACACCCATCACTCAGACACACACTATTTAGATTCAAAATGTATTCATAAAAACTAAATCACAAGAAATAATGCTTCAGCTGAATCATAAACTTTAAAAATAAAGAAAAACACATTGTCTTTTGGGATTTTTATCTGACATACATGATGATTTATTCAACCCATTTGTTCTGGGACGCTGAATCTACGGATGAGCAGTTGATCGAGGCTTTTGCCGAACAGGTAAGACCGGGTGCCACCAGGAAAAGCTTTTTTTTTTTTAGTTTAAATTAAAATAGATCAGATTGTTTTCTAAAATCCTACAACTGCACAAATCTTTCATGTGAAACGTTTCACGATGTGAGATCTTTCTGTAAGTACTTATCACATCAGCTACAGACCTCTTAACTCTGATGGAGTTGTTTAAGTAGAACTATGGAATGTTACCACAAGGTGACCAACGCACACTTATGTAAAGCGCATTGCTATTAATTGAAAGTAAGTTTCATTGGTTCCCATTGGTTCCCAGACAGAGGGTGGCACGGTGGCTTAGTGTTTGGCATGTTCTCCTCTCAGTGCTAGGGATTCCCGGTTCGAATCCCCATCTGTGTGGAGTTTCCATGTTCTCCCTGTGTCCGCGTGGGTTTCCTCCGGGTTCTCCGGTTTCCTCCCACAGTCCAAAAACATGGATGAAGTTAATTGAATTCTCCAAAATTGCCCCATACAGAGTGTGTCTGGGCGGCACGGTGGCTTAGTGGTTAGCACGTTCGCCTCTCGGCGCTAGGGATTCCCGGTTCGAATCCCCATCTGGGTGGAGTTTCCATGTTCTCCCTGTGTCCGCGTGGGTTTCCTCCGGGTTCTTCGGTTTCCTCCCACAGTCCAAAAACATGGATCAAGTTAATTGAATTCTCCAAAATTGCCCCATATAGAGTGTGTTTGTGTGAGTGAGTGTGTGCCCAGCAATAGATTGCCCCCCTGTCCTGGGTCTATCTGCCCAACGCCCGAAACGTTCTCCCCTGGATGGGCATGGGGAACCCCCCCGCGACCCTAATAGAGGATAAAGCGGAAGATAATGGATGGGTTCCCAGACAGTTTCTATGAAACCTCTTGAGAATGTTCTTCTAGTGCAGAACTCTTCACAAGAAAAATATAAACCCCAAAACGTCCAAGTGTTCACATAATTTAGACCCTATAAAGAATGTGAAGCTCATAAGCACAGCGTTGTTTCATGACAGTGTTGCTCTGGTTGATCTGCTCATGTGTGGACTTTCAGGATTACTACCTGCAGCGGCTGTTTCTGGAGTACGGCACCAACGGCACGTTGTCATACGAGGGACTGCATACGCTCTTAGGTAGCCTGGGTCTGGGATGTGATGTGTAGGTGTCCCAGTACTATTGGCCACATGTGTGTATAGTGTACATTTAATCTAAATGAAAACATTGTAAAGTTTATTATAGACCGATCCATTACTCTTACAGGGCTGGGGGGAGGTTTGTTTCGCACCACGCCCAGCCTTCTTACCACTCAGCACTGATTACTGCTGTAAATACTGTGACAGGATCAACAGAGGCGATCAATGCAACGGAGTGAAACCCGCATGCAGGATTTAACCGGCTGTAAATATAAACCGGCGCTTATTTACTAATTCTCTTAAATCACAGCTTACGTGAACGTTTCCACTGGAGCACTTTTGCAAGGAAGCAGCATTTCAGGTAGGAAAACTCTGAATTTCACCACCAATCAGAAGGTTTGAAGATGTAGAACGTGCATTTCTGAGCGATTTCATTCGGACCGAATGATTTATTCAAATTGATTTTATTTTCCCGATTGAAACAATGAAAAGTCTGAACTCTCGTGCACATGTCCGCATTGTGGGGATGCTTTACATAGCCGTTAACCATCGTTCAAGCCAGAAATACTACCACTCGGCAACTAACCATAACCTCACACTAACCATAATCCAACATAACTTTAACCATGTGACATGATTTGTTACAATGTAACTAAATGAGGTACATTGTGACCATCTTGAGGTCCCCATGATTACACAAGAGCCCCACAGTGTGAGTGTCAAGACAGTGAGTTTTGGTCCCCACAATGTTGTATATAGCTGTACACACACACACACACACACACACACACACACACACACACACACACACACACACACACACCACCTAAGAATGCAAGTAGAAGCTGGAGGCCTCTGCACTGTGCAGAATTTTAGGATTTAGAATTCTGGCAGGTTCAGGTTCCTCAGAATCATGTTGCCATGCATTGTGATTAAAAAAAAAGTTTTAACATTCTCACATTCTTCTTAACATTTAACATTCATAACAGCTTGTGCAGTATATAATCACATGGTTTATAAATATTATATATATATATATATATATATATATATATATATATATATATAGGGGCGGCACGGTGGCTTAGTGGTTGGCACGTTCTCCTCTCAGCGCTAGGGATTCCCGGTTCGAATGCCCATCTGGGTTGAGCTTCCATGTTCTCCCCGTGTCCGCGTGGGTTTCCTCCGGGTTCTCTCGTTTCCTCCCACAGTCCAAAAACATGGATCAAGTCAATTGAATTCTCCAAATTGCCCCATATAGAGTGTGTGCCCAGCGATGGATTGGCGCCCTGTCCTGGGTGTATCTGCCCAGCGCCCGAGACACCCTCCCCTGGATGGGCATGGGGAACCCCACCACGACCCTAATAGCGGATAAAAGCGGGAGATAATGAATGAATGAATGAATATATATATATATGAAAGCCCATTTTTGCCACTAAGAAGAAAAAAATATCTCAGAATTCAGATTTTTAATCTTAAGTATCTAAATAAGTCAGAATTCTGAAATAAAAAGTCAGAATTCTGAGCCCATGCCCATCCAGGGGAACCCCGCCTGCAACCCTAGATAGAGCGGAAGATAATGGATGGATATTATATTATATATATTTATATATATATATATATATATATATATATATATATATATATATATATATATATATATATATATATATATATATATATATATATATATTAGATACGTTTCACATTAAAATTCGACATTAAAATCCAGTCATTAAGTAAAAATAAAATAAAATAGACATTTGAAAGTTGTTTACATTCATGGAATGATTTATTTTAATGGCAGAACACTGATGGCATCATAAAAGAGTTTATCATCAATACATTTTTTTTTTTATCGTCAATAAACCTGATTTTTATTATTCATAAAAACTAAATCACAAGAAATTACGCTTCAGCTGAACCATAAACTTTAAAGGTAAAGAATAAAACATTGTCTTATTATCCTTTTGTTCTGCAGTATGTTCCGGGTTCTTTATCTGATGTACATGCCGATTTTATTAAACTCATCCATCATTCATTCACATCAGAATAAGGCCGAATGGCCGGAGGCTGAATCTACGGATGAGCAGTTAATTGAGGCTTTTGCTGAACAGGTAAGACCGGGTTCCACCAAGGAAAAGTGGGCTGTTTTTTATTTTAAATTAAAATAGATCAGATTGTTTACTAAAAGGCACGGTGGCTTGGTGGTTTGGCATGTTCTCCTCTCAGCACTAGGGATTCCTGGTTCGAATCCCATCTGGGTGGAGTTTCCATGTTCTCACCGTGTCCGCGTAGGTTTCCTCCGGGTTCTCCGGTTTCCTCCCACAGTCCAAAAACATGGATCAAGTCAATTGAATTCTCCAAATTGCCCCATATAGAGTGTGTCTGTGTGAGTGAGTGTGTGCCCAGCGATGGATTGGCGCCCTGTCCTGGGTGTATCTGCCCAGCGCCCGAGACGTTCTCCCCTGGATGGGCATGGAGAACCCCACCGCGACCCTCTATTAGGGTCTCTGGTTCGAATCCCAATCTGGGTGGAGTTTCAATGTTCTCCCCATGTCCGCGTGGGTTTCCTCCGGGTTCTCCGGTTTCCTCCCACAGTCCAAAAACATGGATCAAGTCAATTGAGTTCTCCAAATTGCCCCATATAGAGTGTGTCTGTGTGAGTGAGTGTGTGCCCAGCAATGGATTGGCGCCCTGTCCTGGGTGTATCTGCCCAGCGCCCGAGACGTTCTCCTCTGGATGGGCATGGGGAACCCCACCGCGACCCTAATAGAGGATAAAGCGGGAGATAATGGATGGGTTCCCAGACAGTTTCTATGAAACCTCTTGAGAAAGTTCTTCTAGTGCAGAACTCTTCACAAGAAAAATATAAACCCCAAAACGTCCAAGTGTTCACATAATTTAGACCCTATAAAGAATGTGAAGCTCATAAGCACAGCCTTGTTTCATGACAGTGTTGCTCTGGTTGATCTGCTCATGTGTGGACTTTCAGGATTACTACCTGCAGCGGCTGTTTCTGGAGTACGGCACCAACGGCACGTTGTCATACGAGGGACTGCATACGCTCTTAGGTAGCCTGGGTCTGGGTGCGGTGAACATGCTTGAGATCGAACATGGCGTGCTGAAGCATTCCTTTCCCAGTCCGACTCACGATCATCCCGACCTACACGTGGAACATCATTATCCTCACCAACCTGAGAGCACAGAGCCGGAAAACAAGTAAGAGATCTGATGATGGGCTCGCCGGGCAGTCCCTGCAGACACAACATGAAAAAAATAATTCATTCATTCATTATCTCCCGCTTTATCCTCTATTAGGGTCGCAGTGGGGTTCCCCATGCCCATCCAGGGGAGAACATCTCGGGCGCTGGGCAGATAGACCCAGGACAGGGCCGGGTAAAAAGGCAGGGTAATAAGGCCGGGTAAAAAGCCCGGGTAAAAAGGCAGGGTAATAAGACAGGGTAATAAGGCAGGGTAAAAAGGCAGGGTAATAAGACAGGGTAATAAGACAGGGTAAAAAGGCAGGGTAAAAAGGCAGGGTAAAAAGGCAGGGTAATAAGACAGGGTAATAAGGCAGGGTAAAAAGGCAGGGTAATAAGGCAGGGTAAAAAGGCAGGGTAATAAGGCAGGGTAAAAAGGCAGGGTAAAACAGCAGGGTAAAAAGGCAGTGTAAAAAGGCAGGGTAAAAAGGCAGGGTAATAAGGCAGGGAATTGAGGCAGGGTAAAAAGGCAGGGTAATAAGACAGGGTAATAAGGCAGGGTAAAAAGGCAGGGTAATAAGGCAGGGTAAAAAGGCAGGGTAATAAGGCAGGGTAAAAAGGCAGGGTAAAAAGGCAGGGTAATAAGGCAGGGTAATAAGGCAGGGTAAAAAGGCAGGGTAAAACAGCAGGGTAAAAAGGCAGTGTAATAAGGCAGGGTAATAAGGCAGGGAAATGAGGCAGGGTAAAAAGGCAGGGTAATAAGGCAGGGTAATAAGGCTGGGTAAAAAGGCAGGGTAATAAGGCAGGGTAAAAAGGCAGTGTAAAAAGGCAGGGTAATAAGGCAGGGAAATGAGGCAGGGTAAAAAGGCAGGGTAATAAGGCAGGGTAATAAGGCTGGGTAAAAAGGCAGGGTAATAAGGCAGGGTAAAAAGGCAGTGTAAAAAGGCAGGGTAATAAGGCAGGGTAATGAGGCAGGGAAATGAGGCAGGGTAAAAAGGCAGGGTAAAAAGGCAGGGTAAAAAGGCAGGGTAAAAAGGCAGGGTAAAAAGGCAGGGTAATAAGGCAGTGTAAAAAGGCAGGGTAATAAGGCAGGGTAAAAAGGCAGTGTAAAAAGGCAGGGTAATGAGGCAGGGAAATGAGGCAGGGTAATAAGGCCGGGTAAAAAGGCAGGGTAATAAGGCCGGGTAAAAAGGCAGGGTAAAAAGGCAGGGTAAAAAGGCAGGGTAAAAAGGCAGGGTGAAAAGGCATGGTGAAAAGGCCGGGTAAAAAGGCAGGGTAAAAAGGCAGGGTAATAAGACAGGGTGAAAAGTCAGGGTAATAAGGCATGGTAAAAAGGCATGGTGAAAAGGCAGGGTAAAAAGGCCGGGTAAAAAGGCCGGGTAATAAGGCAGGGTAATACCCTAAACAGGACAGACTCGCAGGCTGATGCAATATTTCTATCAGGGGAATTTCATTTCACCAATTCACATGTGGAAGAAGGAACCAGGGCTTCCAAAGGAACCCCACACACAAACAGAAGGAGAACATACAAATTCCACAGAGTCAGATTTTATTCATTCATTCATTCATTATCTCCCGCTTTATCCTCTATTAGGGTCGCGGTGGGGTTCCCCATGCCCATCCAGGGGAGAACATCTCAGGCCCAGGACAGGGTGCCAATCCATCTCTGGACACACACACAGACACACTCTATATGGGGCAATTTAGAGAACTCAATTAACTTGATCCATGTTTTTGGACTGTGGGAGGAAACCGGAGAACCCGGAGGAAACCCAGGCGGACACGGGGAGAACATGGAGACTCCACCCAGATGGGGATTTGAACCGGGAATCCCTAGTGCTGAGAGGAGAACATGCTAAACCACTAAGCCACCAGCTTAGTCAGCTTTTAGTCCACCCTATTTCTGTGTCTCACACAGTTGACTGAACACAGTTCATATCATTGTTTTAAACATTTTTAAATTTCTGTTAGACGATTCTTTAAACTTTGCACACTGTGCCTTTAATGTCTGTGGATTTGGGATGGAATGTAATAACACGACGACTGTGTGTTTTATAGCATCAATAAAAAAGAAATGATATTCACGGCTTATCAAATACTACATTTATGATGCGTCCATTCTGATTCACGGCTCAGGCTTTTTTTTTTGTTTTTTTGTTTTTTTAAACAGACTGAGCAAGACTTTCGACAGCACCGAAGTCGAAGCGGTCTCTCGTGTGTCCGCGACAAATAAAGAAGCCACTGTCCAATCTACAGTCTCCCCTGCAAGGAACAGGACGTGGCAGCAGAATCAGAATCAGAATCAGACGCTGACCTCCATTCATCTGACCAACAAACACATCCATGAGAACGTGAGTGGCTGCAGGAGATAAAGATCGCCGAGCAAAGTCTGTATCTCATAACGTGCTTATCTCGTGATTAAAGTCCCGCTCTAATCTTCGAAGATAAAGCGAGTGAAGAGGAGGAAACGGCGATGAAAAGAAAAGTCCCTGAGTTCATCATTAACACTTCTGAAGCTAATTGGACGATTATCCCTTTATAACCTAATCACACACGGAGGCACCGCCGGCCTGAGGGCTGTGCAGAACAGTGGTTTGGTTGAAATAACGTTTCCCATTAACGAATGACGTCATTCTCACACTGATCCCGTGTCCTGTTGACACACATTTTGGGAAACGCACTCCAACGTCTTCTATGATTTTGCGTCACTGAGAACATGAGAACGTGGACGTCAGGGTTTGAGTTAAATCTTCCAACTTGAACTCACAAATGCTTCCTAAAAAGACAAAGCTAAATCAACAGACAGGTTTCTAAACCTTACTTAATTAGCCTTTAACCATAATTTAAGCCATAAATACTACCAATCTGCAACTAACCATAACCTCACACTAACCATAATCCAACTTTAACCATGTGACATGATTTGTTACAATGTAACTAAATGAGGAACATTGTGACCATTATGAGGTCCCCATGATTACACAAGAGCCCCACAGTCTGAGTGTCAAGACAGTGAGTTTTGGTCCTCACAATGTTGTATATAGCTGTATACACACACACACACACACACACACACACACACACACACACACACATATATATATATATATATATATATATATATATATATATATAGAGGCACGGTGGCTTAGTGGTTTAGCACGTTCTCCTCTCAGCACTAGGTATTCCCGGTTCGAATCCCCATCTGGGTGGAGTTTCCATGTTCTCCCCGTGTCCGCGTGGGTTTCCTCCAGGTTCTCCGGTTTCCTCCCGCAGTCCAAAAACATGGATTGAGTCAATTGAGTTCTCCAAATTGCCCCATATAGAGTGTGTCTGTGTGAGTGAGTGTGTGCCCAGCGATGGATTGGCGCCCTGTCCTGGGTGTATCTGCCCAGCGCCCGAGATGTTCTCCCCTGGATTGGCATGGGGAACCCCACCGCGACCCTAATAGAGGATAAAGCGGGAGATAATGAATGAATGAATATATATATATATATCAACGGCGGCACGGTGGCTTAGTGGTTTAGCACGTTCGCCTCTCAGCACTAGGGATTCCAGGTTCGAATCCCCATCTGGGTGGAGTTTCCATGTTCTCCCCGTGTCTGCGTGGGTTTCCTCCCAACATGGATCAAGTCAATTGAATTCTCAAAATTGCCCCATATAGAGTGTGTCTGTGTGAGTGAGTGTGTGCCCAGCGATGGATTGGCGCCCTGTCCTGGGTGTATCTGCCCAGCGCCCGAAACGTTCTCCCCTGGATGGGCATGGGGAACCCCACCGCGACCCTAATAGAGGATAAAGCGGGAGATAATGGATGAATATATATATATATATATATACGGTGGCTTAGTGGTTTATACGTTATATACTATTACGGTTCGAATCCCCACAGTTTCCACCACCGAGTGTGGGTTTTACAAACGTTGAAAAAAGGATAGTGCACAGTGTGTCATATGATGATATTGTAGTCTCCCCTAATAACCGCGACGTATGCGGGAGATAATGGATGAAATATATATATATACACACACACACATAAACACACACAAACACAAACACACACACACACACCACCGAGTGTTACAAACGTTAAACAGGATAGTGCACATCATATGATGATATTGTAGTCTTAATTAATAACGTATGCGATCAGGATTTGATTAAGTGTTAATCAGGTGTAGAGATGACCGAGTCGAGTAACTCGCAGCCCGATTTAAGCTTTAATGCTCTTTCTTTCTTTTTTTTTTTTTTTTTTTGTTTAGTGTCTTAATGTCACCCAGCTGCTGTGGAACTTCGGCCTCGGCCAGACGTCCCACATCACGCCTGCCCTCTTCACCTTCCTGTGTCCGGCCCTGCTGTATCAGATCGACAGCGGCGTGTGTCTGCGCCACATCGACCACCAGGCTCATGACGTCGATTCGGACGTGTCGTTTGTTAAAGGTTCGTTTACGATAAAATGACCCTCACGTCCGAACATGGCTACATTTAATCACTTTGATGTTTTTATGATAGAATGAAAACACAATGATCCATGGTCATTCCTTAATCAGCTTATCATAATTAAAGTCATGGGATGTGCTGGAACCCAGTCCAGCGCTCAAAGGGCAAAAGGCAGGGCAAAAGGCAGGGTAAAAAGGCAGGGTAAAAGGCAGGGTAATAAGGCCGGGTAATAAGGCAGGGTAAAAAGGCAGGGTAATAAGGCCGGGTAATACCCTAAAACAGGACAGACTCACAGACTGATGCAATATTTACATCTAGAGGAATTTCATTTCACCAATTCACATGTGGAAGAAGGAACCAAGGCTCCCAAAGGAACCCCACACACAAACAGAAGGAGAACATACAAATTCCACATAGTAAGCTGAACATGGCTATGTTTAATTTAAGTGAAGCTGAATCTATACATTTTATTAATCGTGTGTTTTGCTGTCACGGTGGCTTAGTGGTTGGCATGTTCTCCTCTCAGCGCTAGGGATTCCCGGTTCGAATCCCCATCTGGGTGGAGTTTCCATGTTCTCCCCGTGTCCACGTGGGTTTCCTCCGGGTTCTCCGGTTTCCTCCCACAGTCCAAAAACATGGATCAATTCAATTTATTCATTCATTATCTTCCGCTTTATCCTCTATTAGGGTCGGGGGGGGGGGGGGGGTTCCCCATGCCCATCCAGGGGAGAACGTCTCGGGGCGCTGGGCAGATACACCCAGGACAGGGCGCCAATCCATCGCTGGGCACACACTCACTCACACAGACACACTCTATATGGGGCAATTTTGAGAATTCAATTGACTCGATCCATGTTTTTGGACTGTGGGAGGAAACCGGAGAACCTGGAGGAAACCCACGCAGACACGGGGAGAACGTGGAAACTCCACCCAGATGGGGATTCGAACCGGGAATCCTGACATGCTAAACCACTAAGCCACCATGCCGCCCAATAAGTCAATTGAGTTCTCCAAATTGCCCCATATAGAGTGTGAGTGAGTGAGTGTGTGCCCAGCTATAGATTGGCGTCCTGTCCTGGGTGTATCTGCCCAGCGCCCGAAACGTTCTCCCCTGGATGGGCATGGGGAACCCCCCCCCCTCGCGACCCTAATATAGGATAAAGTGGAAGATAATGAATGGATGGATGGAACTCTAGTTCTACAGCAAAACATATTAATTATGTTTAATTATGTTATGTAAACTATTTAAATGATTCTGAAAAACATAATCGCACCCTGTACCTGGTTTCCATGCAGCTCTGGGTTGGGCCTCGTTGGCGTTGCTGGTGATCAGCCTGCCATCGTTTGCCGCACTCGGACTGACCCCTCTGATCCCACCCAGCGCCCTCCGAACTTTCCTGTGCCCTATGGCTGGGATGGCGGTGGGCACTCTGTGTGGAGATGCCTTGCTGCACCTGCTGCCCCACGTAAGGGAGATTTCTTTAATTAGAAGTGAACTGGAGCTGGAGGCTCTGAGTTTGCACGTTATATAATGAAAGTAACGGGTCTTTAAGACGCAGCTCATGTCGGCGATGTTTTCCAGGCGAACTCGGCTCCTCACGCCGAGCATCAGCATGACGCGGTCCTGAAGGGACTCAGTGTCCTGCTTGGAATTTATCTGCTGTTTGTGATCGAGGGCACTCTGGGTCTCAGGCAGCACTACAAGGTAAAAATGTGCCTCCACTACAAAACCCTCCCACGAGTTTCCATGAGGTCAGAAAATAACTACGTTCTTTAAAAAATGTTTCTGATTCTTAGAATACGAAGAAACAGCGGCAGGATGCCGAGGAAATGCCGGAGATGAGGGCACTGGATGGTATGTTTTGAAACCTAAGGACAATGGAAATGGGGCTTAGTGGTTAGCATGTTCTCCTCTCTGCACTAGGGATTCCCGGTTCGAATCCCCATCTGGGTGGAGTTTCCATGTTCTCCCCGTGTCCGCGTGGGTTTCCTCCGGGTTCTCCGGTTACCTCCCGCAGTCCAAAAACATGGATCAAGTCAATCGAGTTCTCCAAAATTGCCCCATATAGAGTGTGTCTGTGCGTGAGTGTCTGCCCAGTGATAGATCGGTGCCCTGTCCTGAGTGGCCCTGTCCCAGCGCCCGAGACGTTCTGGTCCTGGGGTTGGACCACGGCCCGGCTGCTCACTGTTGTTCTGGAGTTTGTCTGTTTAAAGTCGCCTGCATTCATTCATCATCTTCCACTTTATCCTATATAAGGATCGCGGGGGGGGTGGGGGGGGGGGTGGGTTCCCCATGCCCATCCGGGGGAGAACGTTTCGGGTGCTGGGCAGATACACCCAGGACAGGGCGCCAATCTATCGCTGGGCACACACTCACTCACACAGACACACTCTATATGGGGCAATTTGGAGAACTCGATTGACTTGATCCATGTTTTTGGACTGTGGGAGGAAACCGGAGAACCCGGAGGAAACCCACGTGGACACGGGGAGAACATGGGAACTCCACCCAGATGGGGATTCGAATTGGGAATCCCTAGCGCTGAGAGGAGAACATGCCAACCACTAAGCCACCGTGCCGCCCGCCTGCATTTAATTATTAAAAAATAAAAAATAAATAGTGCTTTACGGTACTTCAGCAGTTTTCTGTGGAACCCTGTTGGCAGGCTGGTGTAAAGGATATGGTCGGGGTAAATGCAGGAAATGCACAGGACCAAACGGGGGAAAGAAAAGCACATTAAATATAAAGAATTAGTTCCATTTCCATGCTGTTTGTTAAACATTGTGACTGCAGATTGTAATAAACCTGTCAGCATTAAACACGACATTCACCTGAACCAGATTTAAACAGAGGGTTATTAATTCCGTCCTCCAGGTTCTGCGCAGGTCAAACGGACGGCAGGCTCCGATTCAGGACACGGTCACTCGCACGGCCCACACGGTCGCGGCTCCGCGAGCCTCAGCACCATCGCGTGGATGGTCGTCATGGGAGACGGAATACACAATCTGACCGACGGACTGGCCATCGGTACGTATCTACAGAACAGTGTCTTAACATCCTGGCTACGGGGAACCTGAAAGCAGGTTTTTGGAATTATGGGGAGAACATGCCAACTTCACACAGAAACGTCCCCCGTTTGCGTCAGTAAGGACTCTTAGGACGTCTGCCTCTCAAGGCTGTGAATTCAGGTTCAAAACTGAATTCCATCCATCCACCCATTATCTTCCAATTTATCCTCTACTAGGGTTGCGGTGGGGGGGGGGGGTTGCCAATGCGGGGGGGTTCCCCATGCCCATCCAGGGGAGAACGTGTCGGGCGCTGGGCAGATACACCCAGGACTGGGCACCCATCCATCACTTGACACACAGACACACTCTATATGGGGCAATTTGGAGAATTCATTTGACCTTGATCCATGTTTTTGGACTGTGGGAGGAAACCGGAGAACCCGGAGGAAACCCACGCGGACACGGGGAGAACGTGGAAACTCCACCCAGATGGGGATTCGAACCGGGAACCCCTAGCGCTGAGAGGAGAACGTGCGAAACCACTAAACCCAACCGAATTCCATGACACCCCCCCATATCCATTTTTCACCCACAGACCAAAACCATGGATTCAAGGTGAATTGGCTGGTTTAAGTCGCACCCCTATATGAATTGCGCCCAGCAATAGATTGGTCCCCTGTCCAGGGTGTGTATGCCAGCGCCCAAAACGTTCTCCTATGAATGTGTTTGGGACCCCCCCCCCTCTGCCCCGCCCCGCCCCGCCCCTAGTCCCTATAGGATGAGGAGGAAGACAATGAGATGAGAGGAGATGGGACTTGAACTCTGGAGGTTATTACTGTAGGTTGTTCTCACGTTCAGTGATGGATTGGCGTCCTGTCCTGGGTGTATCTGCCCAGCGCCCGAAACGTTCTCCCCTGCATGGGCATGGGGAACCCCCTTCCCCCCGCGACCCTACTAGAGGATAATAAATTCATTCATTTATTATCTCCCGCTTTATCCTCTATTAGGGTCGCGGTGGGGTTCCCCATGCCCATCCAGAGGAGAACATCTCAGGCGCTGGACAGATAGACCCAGGACAGGGCGCCAATCCATCCCTGGGCACACACTTACTCACACAGACACACTCTATATGGGGCAATTTGGAGAATTCAATTGACTTGATCCATGTTTTTGGACTGTGGGAGGAAACCGGAGAACCCGGAGGAAACCCACGCGGACACGGGGAGAACATGGAAACTCCACCCAGATGGGGATTCGAACCGGGAATCCCTAGCGCTGAGAGGAGAACGTGCTAAACCACTAAGCCACCGTGCCGCCAGGATAAAACAGGAGATGATAATGAATGAATGATCTGACGTTCTCACGTCTTCTCTCTGCAGGTGTGGCGTTCTCTCAGAGTCTGACCGGAGGACTCAGCACCACCATCGCCGTCTTCTGTCACGAGCTGCCCCACGAATTAGGTACTGCCGTTCAGGGACAGAACCAGACTCCGCCTCTGAACGCCGAGCCGATTCAGGCATCGCGGCGTCGCCGCCCTTTAACCTTCCCGTCCACTGTGTCCAGGTGACCTGGCGGTGCTGCTGGCGGCGGGCTGGCCTGTCCGCAGGCTGGCGCTCTTCAGCGTGCTCTCAGCGCTGCTGAGTTCTGTGGGCGTTCTGGTGGGCACCGTGCTGGGCAACCAGTGGGCACAGCTCTCGCCCTGGATCCTCACCATCACCGCCGGGGTCTTCCTCTACGTCGGCTTGACCGTCATGGTGAGCAGCACTTATTTAAGGGGCGTTCTGATTTACGGAACTCCACAGTTCTGAAT
The DNA here is from genome assembly GCA_019802505.1 of Corydoras sp. C115. Lineage (NCBI taxonomy): Eukaryota > Metazoa > Chordata > Actinopteri > Siluriformes > Callichthyidae > Corydoras > Corydoras sp. C115. The sequence goes on from JAFMOC010000610.1 coordinate 65,567, forward strand.
GTAAAACCTGAGGAACGCAATTTTTCAAAGTAGGAGGATCTAGTAGGGGTGGCTTGGGGGTTGGTATGTTCTCCTCTCAGCGCTGGGGATTCCCGGTTCGAATCCCAATCCGGCTGGAGTTTCCATGTTCTCCCCGTGTCCGCGTGGGTTTCCTCTGGGTTCTCCGGTTTCCTCCCACAGTCCAAAAACATGGATCAAGGTCAATTGAATTCTCCAAATTGCCCCATATAGAGTGTGTGTGTGTGTGAGTGAGTGTGTGCCCAGCGATGGATTGGCGCCCTGTCCTGGGTCTATCTGCCCAGCACCCGAAACGTTCTCCCCTGGATGAGCATGAGGAACCCCCCCCCCGCGACCCTAACGGAGGATAAAGCGGGAGATAATGGATGGATGGATGGCCCCATATAGTGTGTGTCTATGTGAGTGAGTGTGTGCCGAGCGATAGATTGCCCCCCTGTCCTGGGTGTATCTTCCCAGTGCCCGAAACGTTCTCCCCTGGATGGGCATGGAGAACCCCCCCCCTGCGACCCTAATGGAGGATAAAGTGGAAGATGATGGATGGATGGTATCTAGTAAAGAAATTAAACTCCCTGAACTTTGGCTCTGAACCTGTTTGTGCTGCAGATGCCGGAGATGCTTCACGGTGAGCGGGCGTCCCTCGGTCCTCTTCCCGGGTTCCTCCTGCAGAACCTGGGCCTGATTGCAGGGGGCGCCATCATGCTGTGCATCGCCCTTTTCGAGGAGAACATCGCCGTGAACCTGGGCGATGGATGAGAGGAAGGCACGCCGCGGAGTTTAGCCTGAAACACACACACACCCCGTCCACTCCGTTCCGCTGCGATGGACGTGGGCGGGGTTTAAATCGTCCAATGAACGGCAGCTCGACACTCCTGTAATGATCAACGCTGAGAGATTAAACGCCGGGGAACGCCTTTCTGCTTTTGTTAAAACATTTTGTTTTTTTTAAAAGTAATCCTTTAGTAATCAACAGATCGTCGTTACGTTTCCTATTTTTATATGAGGTCATTTAATCTGCACTCGAAACACTCGACTGTTTAATAAAACATTTTTAACAAGGAGTTGGATTATTTGGGGGGGGAGGGCATGTCTTATGAATGAAACCCTACCGTTACCAGTCCTTGCTTTCATACCGCTGCTTCTCCCCACTGGGGGGCATCACATTCACAAGACCCTCACAGGAAACCTGCAAGGCCTAAAGCAAGGCGGCACGTCGCCGTCTGGAACCTCATCTGAGGGACGGGCGCTTGCGTTGCCAATTTGCTACCTCATTTGAGGCGTAGGCACGCTGAGGGGTGGACACTCACTACGCCAATCCGTTACCTCGCCTGTGAGGTGGGCGCTCGCTTTGCCAAACAAATACCTCACCTGTGAGGTGGGCGCTCGCTTTGCCAATCAAGTACCTCGCCTGTGAGGTGGGCGCTCGCTTTGCCAAACAAATACCTCGCCTGTGAGGTGGGCGCTCGCTTTGCCAATCAAATACCTCGCCTGTGAGGTGGGCGCTCGCTTTGCCAAACAAATACCTCGCCTGTGAGGTGGGCGCTCGCTTTGCCAATCAAGTACCTCGCCTGTGAGGTGAGCGTACATATTCAATTCGTTCCCTCGTCTGAGGGGCGGGGGGCGTTTCTAATTTATTACCTTGTCTGAGGGGTAGACGCTCGCTTCATCAATCTGCTACCTCATTTGAGGGGCGGACACTTACTTCGCCAATCCGTTACCTCATCTGAGGGGTGGGCGCTCGCTTTGCCAATCAAGTACCTCGCCTGTGAGGTGGGCGCTCGCTTTGCCAATCAAGTACCTCGCCTGTAAGGTGGGCGCTTGCTTTGCCAACCGAGTACCTCGCCTGTAAGGTGGGCGCTCGCTTTGCCAAACAAGTACCTCGCCTGTGAGGTGGGCGCTCGCTTTGCCAGACAAGTACCTCGCCTGTGAGGTGGGCGCTCACTTTGCCAATCAAGTACTTCGCCTGTGAGGTGGGCACTTTGCCAATGAAGTACCTCGCCTGTGAGGTGGGTGCTCGCTTTGCCAATCGAGTACCTCGCCTGTGAGGTGGGCGCTCGCTTTGCCAATCGAGTACCTGGCCTGTGAGGTGGGTGCTCGCTTTGCCAATCAAGTACCTCGCCTGTGAGGTGGGCACATTGCCAATGAAGTACCTCGCCTGTGAGGTGGGCGCTTGCTTTGCCAATTGAGTACCTCTCCTGTGAGGTGGGCGCTCGCTTTGCCAATCAAGTACCTGGCCTGTGAGGTGGGCACTTTGCCAATGAAGTACCTTGCCTGTGAGGTGGGCGCGTGCTTTGCCAATTGGGTACTTCGCCTGTGAGGTGGGCGCTCGCTTTGCCAATCAAGTACCTGGCCTGTGAGGTGGGCACTTTGCCAATGAAGTACCTCACCTGTGAGGTGGGCGCTTGCTTTGCCAATCGAGTACCTCGCCTGTGAGGTGGGCGCTCGCTTTGCCAATCAAGTACCTGGCCTGTGAGGTGGGAGCTCGCTTTGCCAATCAAGTACCTGGCCTGTGAGGTGGGCACTCGCTTTGCCAATCGAGTACCTCGCCTGTGAGGTGGGCACTCACTTTGCCAATCAAGTACCTCGCCTGTGAGGTGGGCGCTCGCTTTGCCAATCGAGTACCTGCCTGTGAGGTGGGTGCTCGCTCTGCCAATCAAGTACCTCGCCTGTGAGGTGGGCGCGCATTTTCAATTTGTTCCCTCGCCTCGTTTCTAATTTATTACCTCATCCGAGAGGTGGGCGCTCGCTTTGCCGTTTTTTCCGTAACCTTGTTACTAAGGGTGGGCGCAGGAGTGATTGCAGAGTGTGTGTGTGTGTGTGTGTGTATACACTCACCTCCTGGTTGGACGAATGAAATGATTCAAACTCACGAGCAGGTTTTATTTAGCAATAGCACTTTATTTCAAACAGAATCAATCCTAAAGCCACAATACTGAATGACGAGACCTATTGGCTGCAGCATATTATGAAACTGGCGAACGCAAAAACAAACAAAAAAGAAAACCAAAACAAAAAAAAAAAAAAAAAGAACGTACATGTTTTCTCTTATTGTTTTTTTTTTTTCCCGTATTTTTAAAGTCGGAGAGACTCAGTTCATATAATACCAAATTTCCAAACGATGAATAAATGTTCCTTCTTTATTTAAATACACGTACAGATGTTCACATCTGTTAGTAACAACTCACCATTTACAAGCTCCTACTAAGAATTTAACAAGGCAAAGTGCTTTCAGGATTGCATCGTCACACACAGACATGAATGGCTTGAGATCTGGGTGGGGCGGGGCAGGGCGGGGCTGGGGGGCGGGGCGCAGGAAAGGGCTCGGAGTGCGTTAGGGTCACCGCGTTCTCTTCCGCTGACGACTTTGGATCGATTTGAAGAGCGACGAGAACAAAAGGGGATTAAAAAGGTCGTTACCCATTCTAAACGAAGAGGCTACGGAGGTCCGACGGAGACGTCGTCACGGACGCACGCCGCTCTCGAAGGGTGTAAGGCTTCGGGGATTCGCACGTTCCCCCGTCGGTAAAGAACCACGTTCCTATAATGCCAACCTACGCCCTTGTTTTTTTTTTTTTTTTTTAAACCCCGCAACGCCTGTGGAAAGCTGAATCGCTGCTCAGGTACCGGAGTCGCGCGCTCGGCCCACCCGCACAATGCCCACGCGAAATCCAGAATCACACGCACCGTTGTAAACTTGAATTCAGAGGGCTCACAGTGAACAAGTAGTGGAGGGAAGAGGGGGGGGGAGGGTCAGAGGAACATCGGCCGCCTCACGCCGGTCCCAGGCCGATGGGCGTCGGGATCGGAACCGAGCAGGTGACATCATCAGAAGTATGGAACGCGAGCGGGGAAAGGAACGGACGCGGACGCAGCAAAAAAAAAACAAAACAAAAAAAAACAAACCGGAAAAAAAATAAGAAGAAGAATAATAATAAAACCCCGAAAGTCTGGCTTCACATTCCAGTGGTACTCTGCTGTGTAGACACTATACACTCATGTTGCACTAGAACACACACACACACACACACACACACACAGTCACGTGTTGAAATTTACCGCCGACTACGAGTGACACGTCCGTTCCATAAACACGACACGACGAGCGGAAACGCGCAGAGGTAGGAAGATGCTACTCCTCACAGGCGAGTCGAAACGAAACGGGTTTGGACTGTAAGCGAAAAGGCAGACGCGTGTAAAGCGGATAAAGTTCATGGCGTGTTCGCTTGGCGCGGGGGACGCGAGCGATGGTGGGCCCCCCCCCCCGCCTGCCGTGGTCCCGGGCTTTCGAGCGCATGCTGGTGATGGCACTGCCGGACACTTCATATGACAACACGGGTATTTGCAGATATGCCGATGAGGTATAAGAGGTTATGACGACCCCATTCTATTCACACACACACACACACACACACACACATATATATAGATATTTATACACACACACACAATCAGTTTTATACACAATCAGCGCATAGTACTTTGAATATATATATAGTTTTTTTTTTTTTTTTTTTTTTTTTTTTTTTTCCTGTAACAGCAACGTTTGCGAAAGTCTCTCAGACTCCGGGGAAGTGAAACCCCACGCCGGTCCATTCAGAACGGCCTGAAACTCGGGACGCGGCCACTTCACATTCAGTCCGACTGAAATAAGGCTTCCCCCCCCCCACCCCCACCCCCCGTGCCGACATCCCATAATTCAGTCACGACGAGAGGTGGTTTCCTAAGGTGCCACAGAATTGACAGGCGGGTCGGCGCCGACCCGAGATACGATTTCGGCCGTATTGCTTCGTTTAGGACGAATTAAAAACAACAAAGAGGAGAAGAAGAAGAAGAAGGCCTAATTGACGGGAGGAAGGTTGGTCCTCGGGCTTCCATCGTCTTCGTCATCGTCTTCGTCCACGCGTTAAAAGTATTTTGGTCTAGATCATCAAAAAGCTAAAAGTCCCTCAGTGTTTGGCCACCGAACGCCAAACCCACACTTGGAATGTCTGATGCGTGACCGCTGTGAAACCGCCGTCGTCCCATTTTCAAAAATATCTGGAAAACATGGACGGGAGGACGTCCGGAATTGTGTCTTGGCTCCAGTATGAATATCTGGACACGTCCCCCCCTCTGGCTCTATCGTCCATTTCCTCCACTTGCCATGTGTTCTATGTCTTGGTCGGTCCCGTGTGGGTTCAGGACCCTCTCAGAACAGGTATCATTTGGGTGGTGGACGGTTTGTGAGTCCCGCAGTGAGGAACTGACCGCATCGGCATCACTGCGGGACACACAAAGACAGATACCGCCAGCGAGACGGGGGGCGTGTCCAAACTTCTGACTGGTCCTGTATTTTTAGAGACATTCTTAATATTAATGCTACTGCCGGAAGCCGAACCCGAGTCGCTCATGGTCACAATGCCGAGTTCGAACCCCCCGAAAGTGTGTCTTGGGCTCCAGTATGAATATCTGGACACGTCCCCCCCTCTGGCTCCATCGTCCATTTCCTCCACTTGCCATGTGTTCTATGTCTCGGTCGGTCCCGTGTGGGATCAGGACCCTCTCAGAACAGGTATCATTTGGGTGGTGGACGGTTTGTGAGTCCCGCAGTGAGGAACTGACCGCATCGGCATCACTGCGGGACACACAAAGACAGATACCGCCAGCGAGACGGGGGGGGGGGAGGGCGTGTCCAAACTTCTGACTGGTCCTGTATTTTTAGAGACATTCTTAATATTATTAATGCTACTGCCGGAATCCGAACCCGAGTCGCTCGTGATATCGTGCACATGGTCACAATGCCAAGTTCGAACCCCCCGAAAGCTCAACGGGTTGGACCGACACACCCGCCATGCGGTGGTTTCGAAGCGCGTGATTGGTTGAAAGGTTTGAGAAATTAAAACGATGACACGGAACAGTCCCAAGTCGAGCGCAAGGTCCACTAATGCTTTGGGGACCAGCGATGTCGTGCTTCATTCCGTCGTCACGGTTACGTCCGACACTCGGGGTCCGAGGCACAGGGGGGGCTATGGGGGAGGGGGGGGGGGTGGTGTCCCTTTGTGGTTTGTATTATTTTTATTGTATTATTTTCTTCAGGGATGAACGAAGTGTAATGTAACTGGACAACAGGGACGCTACATGAACCACCTGCTGGTTAAAAGGACACTGAAGAACAGGACAACCACACACATGAAGGAGAACATCTCAGGTTCTGAAGATACCCATCCATCCGGTGTCACGTGATCAAAGAGCCGTGGTCGCGGACGACGGAATGGCACGACGTCGTCGGTCCGCGGCGAGGTTTCGGAAACGGCTTCGGGGAAAAGGGAACGCGGTGGAGAAGCCACGCCCGCACGGAACCGACGCGCAACGGATCCGATCACAGTTTGTATACATTCCACGAGAAAGCGCCACCCGGTGGGCCCGTCGAAGCCGGACGACAGAGGAGGACCGGGATCGAACGGACGAGGAGACGGAGGTCGACGGCGCGACGGCGAGGACGCGGCAGTGCGGAGGTTATTGCACGGCGGGTGGATCCGTTCGGGGGGGGGGGATGGGGGTTCCACACGACGACGACAACGCGATCACGAGATCCAGCAGAGATTCATGCTGACGGTCCACGAGACACACGATGCACAATTTTACGAACACGGCACGCGTCTAACTCACTAAAAGACTTTGCGGCTCCTAAAACTACACCCACACCCACCCCAAGGTCCCACCCACACCCCACACCCACACCCCACTCCCCGGTATCTATTCAGCACAGAGAGGTTCGTGGTAAAATTTACAAAGATTATTTACTCGACACAAGTTTCAAGGCTCCTGATTGTTCACGACACAAATACTCATGTAGTAAATAGACGGAGATTTACACCAATTGTTCATTCGTAAGGCTCACGAAAAGGTGGAAGACCGTACCCTGTGGCATGTAGAACAAAAGGCACAATATATCCCTCCCCACACACACACACACACACACACACACACACCCCACAGATGTACCACACGGTGTAGTAGTTCAGAAATCGACAGTGAAAACGCTTACAGACTCAAAGGAATAGCAGCATGCCACACGGAGCAGTGAAACGGACCGGCCGGGAGCCGGGGGCCAGGGGCCGGGGGCCGGCGGCCAGGCGGGCGGGGCTTTTCAGGGTGGAGCTGAAAATTTCAAACATTTTCCGAGAAGATTTCCCTGCATAGGTTCCGTCGCCGACGATCTGATGGAGTTTAAAGGGATCCACGCAGGGCAGTAATCAGACACCGGTACCCCGACTCGGCGCCGTTAAAAACCGGGGAGCGCAGGCGGCTTGCTCCTCCTCTGGAACGAAGCATCTTCCAGATCGGTTCCGCTGTGTGTGTGTGTGTGTGTGTGTGTTTAAACACGTCACGTATTTTAGACTAAAAGTCGGAATCAGATTTTGCATGAGCGCGACATTAACGCCGGTCTTTTTTTTTATTATTATTATTGTTATTATTTTTATTTATTGTTATTTCATTTTTTTAAGCGAGACATCAAAGTTGAGAAGCACCCTTACGAACGACAAGAATCTCATCTCAGGTTCTAAAGGCCTCAGAACGTCACTGTAATCACACACTGAAGATACGAAAGTCGTTTTGTAATTTTTTTTAAGTCTTTTTTTTTTAGTTTTTTTTTTTTTTTTTTTTTTTTTAATCTGAGGTAATATCAAGTCATGAAGTACAGCGAGTGTCCGTACGGTTCTTCTTCGGTAACTTGGCAAAACTAAAGGCCCCCCCCCGTAATTGTTCCGATGACGTTTGTTCTAGTCGCCGGCGCCCGTGACGGCGGTACGACGGAGCGACATGTACGATTCTAATACAGACCACAGATTATTAAAGGTTCGTTTTTAGTGCAATTTGACGATGAGTCCGTGATGAGCGGCGCCACGCGTTATACGACAATAATCCTATCTCTCTAAAAGTTCTGATAGTCAGCTGATCAATCAAAAAGGTTAATATTGCATACAATCGAGCAACAGCGGACCCAAAAAACTACTAATGCACGAAACACAGAAACACGAACACGCCGTCTCATCAAATTAAAGGGTTAAATTAATCGGCTGAACACGTTTCAGCAAAAGGAAAAGCATCCGAATTTTTTCATTTTTATTTATTTTATTTTTTTGGGGGGGGGAGGGCGTGTTTTTTAAGCACACACCATGCATGCACTCAAAATAAAAGCACTTTTATTTCGAAATGGACTTACAAACTGATTGACATGCACGTGTGTCCGAGATCGAATGTAAACAAGCCCTACAATCGATCCCCAACTTGCCCTTCAACCTCACGTGGGTCGAACCGGGACGGCCAACGGGGGCCGGATGTGGCCCCGGGTCCGCACCACGCCCAGCGGGGGTCATAGAATTGTTGCTTAAAAGGCAAAAAAAAAAAAATAAAAAATGAAATGCTGTCAAGTTAGGTTAGAGTTTTAGCTCATTTTAGAATAAACGAGACGCAAAAAAATCTCAAAGTCTCTCGCTGGCCGGCCACGCCCACAATCCACCACGCCCACCAGTTCCACCACATACAATTAGGTTTTTCTAAGCAGCATGACGTGTTCCGCACCGCGCAAAGGATTCAGGCAGGTAGAACGTTTTAAATAGACAAGTCCCAGAGACGGTAACACCCCCCCGAAAAAAAAAAAAAAAACAAAACAAAAAAAACTTATAGCTGACGCAGATTAAAAAACACACTTCATTTTATTCTGATTACTGCGTTTCCCCACGACGCTGATCAATACGTTGCTAATGCTGTTTTTAGGGAGGGGGTTATGAGATGCGCAGTACAGAGTCCGTAAATCAGGCTGCAGCTCTCCGATTCGTTCCACTGCAAACACTTAAAAGCCCTTTTCCTTTCTCACAGAACAGTATTCACAAAGTACAAAGAACTCGGAACGCCTCCGAAACAAACAAGGTTAAGGCGATTTGCCGTTTTTATGAGAATAATGAACTGAGAGGAATAAAACTGTGTAGAACCCCCCCCCCCATCGTATCCGAATCGGGCTGCTCAGCAGAACCCTGTATTGATAAAGCAGGAACAGCAGCAGTGCATTTATATACAATAAGAGACCAATCGTGTCCATCGCTTCCTTCCCAACATGCGTTTGGTCTGTTACAGCTAGTGTTTGTGACTCTGAATTTTAGGATTCGGAAAAAAAAAAAAAAAAAAAAAAAAAGATGGGGAGCGTTTTTTTTTTTTTTTTTTTTTTGGAGGGGTTTGGAAACGGTGCGATCGGCCGACCGCTTTCCCAAAAACCCCAGACGGATCCGAGGAAGCCAACGGCACGAAGAGATGTCGGCCTGTCGCGTGTGCTTCGGGACGATCTGGGCGATCAAAAGCGACGAGACCTGATATTCTCGATAAAAGCTCCAAGTGCTGCAAAACTGCTCGTAAAAACATACAGAGCAGACCGTTCTCTCTTAAGGCAAGATAGAAATCGCGAGATAAATAGGACGTAGCTTGACTTAAATATTTATAATATATTGCCTTAGACTAAATGCGTCTTCAAGTAACGAGGACGTGACCGTCCGCTGAGGTAAATTCGACATTCCATCAGTCAACTCCGCAAACTCGGCAAAAGCATCCAAAAATTTTTATTAAACAAAACGCGAGCGAGCGCAACTACTGAGACGGAAAAAAAAAAAAGTTACGGCGGTTTCCACGGCGATCGGCTTTAAACTACAGGAATGGCTTGAGAGGCTGGATCTGAAGCATGACTCCATGCGGGGTTCCACCACGGAGCACAGCGGGAAAAAACCCCCCAAAAAAACCAACATGAGCGATCAAAAAAAAAAAAAAAAAATTTTTTTTTTTTTTTTTTAAATCGCTCAGGTCGTTGTTTTTTTTTTTTTTTTTTTTTTTTTTTTGGGCGATCTGTTCGTAAAGATAGAGATTTCCGTGATGGAAACATGTCACCATTAAAGCTTAATGATACGGCGTAAACCCTCTGATGAATTTAGGAACAAACGCTGGGGCGAGTGGTTCACTCAACTGGAAAACAACGCAGGTCTGCATTCGCGGAATTCGCGGCACTCCGCAGACAGACCCTGTCGCCGTGGAGGCCCCTGAACTCCGGGGCCCGAGGCCTTTTGCTCAAAACACTCAAACCGCATGAACGCCAAGCACCATCACCACTGATCCACCACCACATCCATCTCCCACGAAGGAGAACCAGCCGTGTTGACGTCGCTCTGCATCAGAACCTCAAAACGCAAAAATGTTGTGACGGCAAAACTCAACCACGTAAAAAAAATTTTTGTTTTGTTTTGTACGTCAGGAGAAGAAGTACGTGACCCGAGCTTCATACGGTCCACCCGCCGATCCGCCAACCAAAAGTATTGCGAATTGAAGCGAAGAACCCGCGCCGCAGCCCCAAGCAGCCAATAGAAATCTCTCAATAGCCACCCCACCCCATCGTTAAGGCATTTTTCAAAAACAAAGCCGACCAATCGGATCGGAGATCGGCGGGAAGCTAAATAGAACGCATTTAAAAAGCCCACACGCAAATTAAGATCCGTTTTTTAGTCGTCAGAGGACGATACATTTTTTTAATTTTTAATAAGAGAGACAAAAAGAAATCAAATGCAGAATGAGTCACATGACCCTCACTCACAGAGAAAAGGATGGCACCAGGACTTAAGATCATCAGTATCATCATCATCATCAGGATCCCCCTTCACCTTTAATTGCTCCATATCCGCCAACGTCAGCAGCTACATGTTTGCCGGGCAGCTCTGGACGACGAGCTGTCCGAGGGCTTCCCCCTCCCCCCCCCCCCTCACAGATCACATTAGCTTTTAAACATCGTGTTGGATACACAACACCCGAGTGCAAGGCGCTCGGCGTTCGGGGCGTCGCCGTGTCGCTCCGTCACACATTCAACGTTCAGTGCAAATCTACTGTAATGCCGTGCGAGCCGCCGAAAATCTGAGCGTCGTTAAAAATGAACGCACACGTCGTCACTTCACTTCACCTCATTCTTTTAAAAATGGTTCGTCCCGAAACAGACCCCCCCCCCCCCTTTGTTTTTTGCTGCGTTATTCGTGTTTTTTTTTTTTTTTTTTGTGATTTTTTTGGGGCCAAGTACGCAGCGGATCGCCGGCTGACGCATTTCAGTGAGATCCGAACCCTGGATCGGACTTTCATTAATGAATAAATTTTAATTTTAATAATTAAAAAAAAAAAAAAAAAGAAATCCGATCAGGAAAAAAAAAAAAAAAAAAAAAAAAAAAAAAACACACTTGTGTTCTTGGGTCACGTTCACGAGGAACATGAACGACAACCATCCACCGATTCCCGGGCGGCAGAGGGGCGAGGCCTCGACACAAAGCAGCAGTTTTTTGGAGCCTTGACAAAAATTTTTTTTGAAATGGACAGGCTTGATTTGTAATCGAGGATTCTGATTGGATCCCAACGCCGCTATAATAACGTTAATTAGAAGGCTACAGTGAAGCTGCAGTGTCTCGATTCGTAAGGCATCGGGATCGGGGGAGCTCGGGGTCACCTGACCCCCGCTCTGTGGACCTCCGGGTGGACCGGAATCACCCGGGGGTGGGGTGGGGGTGGGGGGTCGGCTCGAAATGTGCGTTCAGAAGGCGGAGACGTGAGAGTGGTCACCGGCGGCAATAAGGAGGTCGTTTAAGGCCAAAGTGCAGAAAATACAGTTTACGATGTCATTCAAAGCAATTAATACTCGTTCTCTCAGACTTTGTGCTTGTATGAGGCGGAGCTTCTCTCATGTCCAGCTCCGTTCTGCGTTTTTAAGTCTTAAAGGTTGGATTTTGGGGTCGTAGTTGAACGTTAGAGCGGTCGCCTGATGTTTTGTGATTCTACGGCGTGTTCACATTTTTTCCTCAGATCTCCTTGGAGGAGAATCTGCTTTAACTGGCAGCACGATAATAAAACTGTTTTTTTTTTTTTTTTCCTTTATTATATATATGTATTTATATTTATATATTTTTTTCCTTTACGCTAACTCGTCCTCGTGTGGACGAAGCCTCTAAGAAAGCGTTGAAATGCAAGCCGATCGGACGCGAGGCGAGTCTTACATAACGCAGGATAAAGGACCGTTATCCTGAGTCTGCTTCTGAGAACAGAATCCTAAAATCCTTCCACCCCCCCCCCCCCAAAAAAAAAGAGACAAAAACAAAGCAAAAATAAGAAATCCTTCAGTATCAGGCAAATGGGAAGATTTACTGGAGCTGCTCGTTGTAATCGATAAGCCGTCCGCTGTATGGGATTTCACGTCCACTCACAGGGTTTGCGTCCCGAAACCGAAATCCTGACGAGCAAAAAAGGAAAAAAAAAAAAAAAAAAAAAAAAAAAAAAAAAAAAAAAGATGAGGTACGTTTGGGTTTAAGTGCAAGGACGCTCACAGTATGAAAGACGCAGGTCAAGACCGTCGACACCCCGCGAGATCGATGGACGCTGAGATAAACCTTGTGAACCCACATCCCTTTAAACGACGTTTTTTTTTTTGTTTTTTGGGAGGGGGGGGATTCAGCTTCAAATCGGTGTGAAATAATCTTAGGCGGCGATTTAAACTCCTTTCAGCTCCGTGTGGATAATTAACGATGTTAATTACACGAACAGAAATCAAAAGCCCTTTTCACTGATTGTCTTTTTTTTTTTTTTTTTTTTTTTTCGTCTCCCGAATTGCGCGGATATTGCAAGTCCAGATTTTCTAAATATCTTAATATCTTCTGAAATGCTCTTGGCGTCGATGTTAAAATGAAAAAGGAAGCACGTTTTTTTGCACACAAAGCGATTAATCAACCTTTGGCAATCAGGAAGCATTTTGTTAAAGAGAAAATAAATTAATTAATAAATAAAATAAAAAAAAAAAGAGAGAGAGAAAAAAAGGAGGGGCCTCAAAAGAAAACAAAGAGCACAGAGGCGTCTTCTCGCGCCAGATTCTAAAGCCGACATCTACGGTTATTGAGCTCAAACTAACCCGACTTTGGTCAGCAGTCCTCGGTCGACCTCGAGCGAGAACAGCGTGTGAGGAATCCGGACGCGGCTCTCGCGCAGAGCGGCGGTCGGGCGGTTTAACACACGCTGGAGGACGTTAAAGAGGTTAAAGCCGTACACCCCCCCGACAAAGAAAAGAGCGTCCGAGGATTCGAACCCGGACAGACGGACGCTACGAATCCAAAACGCAGTAACTAAAGGAATCAAAAAAAAAAAAAAAAAAAAAAAAAAAAAAAAAAAAAAAATTTTAAAACACGCTTAATGTTTAATTATGGCTAAAGTTAAGAGTCAGTAGAGGAAGCACCACCGAAGCTGTGAATGGCATCGAGCCGTAAAGTGGAACTGAACGGACCTTCAGAGAGAAAAGCTGTCAGAAGGCACTGCAACGAAAGCAGCTCAACACAACGCGAGAGACGCTCCGACGAGCTCCACTGCCACAGAAGAGTCGAGCGAGCAGCCAAAAAAAAAAAAAAACTATGTTGACAGAAGGTGGTCCCCCCCCCCCCCCCCCCCGAGCTGTACATAAAGACCGACACGTCCGGTAAACGCTTGTGCTTTCTGGCTCCCATTCGCCACTCGCGTCGTTAATGACTCACGGTTCGCTGCTCATTATGCACATCACAAAATACTCATGCAGGAACAATAATCCCCAACTCAGACGACCCCCACGCACAACACACAAAACATGGTCTCACGTGCTCATAGTAATAGGATATGGACGGGAGCCGGGCGTCCACTGTATTGCGATTCTTTAAATATCAACTATTTTATTTTATTTTTTTAAACCATTAGGGAGCCGAACCCGTCGAGATTTACCTGTAGCGTAAAAGCTGTGCCAATAGGGTAATAAAAGTGCCTCGCCTACAGGTTTCTTAAGGAATGACAAATGTTATCTCATGTTAATTACTTTTAAAATCTGAATTCATTACTAATGTGGCAAAAACCTACGGAAGGGGAAAAAAAAAAAAAAAAAAAAAAAAAAAAAAAAAAAAGATGGGAATAAATATCCAATAGTGTTTTGTTTTTTTTTTCCTTCGTGTTACATCAAATATATAAAGCAGAGTTCAATATACAGCAAATTATTAGGTTAATAAAACTTTAATCGTTTTAAAAATTCTTTTTTTCCCCCACTTCAGTAGTACTTTTCAATGTAATGTCTTCAAAAGTCCACAAGAGGGCGCCAAAAAAAACGCCCAGTTCCTGGAAACTTTGGAAATTTTGCACAAATCCCAGAATTAAAAACTGAAGTGAAAGTGGAATTAATGAGGTTTCATGTTGTTTTCCTTGATCTTATTCCGATATAATAATAATATCTAAATAACATCTTATTTCGATATTTTATAGATGTGATGAATCATAGAATCCAAACGTCAGCACTGCTGCAGTTTCATAAACTCTAAAAATGCCCCATGATGGTAAAACTTTCTGCGATTACAGCATCATGGACGGGAATGAGGGGGTCATGAGAAACGCCCGGGTCTGCTCCCTTAAAGCTCCGAGTTTTGGCCGACGCCCGAATCCGATCCGCCCACGGAATTCAGACGTTACTGTAACGTGTTTTCCAGAGGTCGGTTACGATACACGTTCGCAATATTGCATGGGTTTTATGGCGGGGCGAGTCTCAAAGTCCAATTCTAAGCATTTCGTAAAAAAGAAGACCATTGTTTTGTGGCACTGTGGGTGGGGTTTGCTGTTGCACCGTTACGTATTGGGTGTAAATCTATTGCAATGTTCCCAGCTTTAATCGTTCCTCCTAAAGATGCCTACAGTAAACATGCACCATTGTGACCCATTCAACAAAACGAGGTCATTGGTCATTTGGCTTAAGGTTGTATGGTTTTTCCCTTGTCCAAAAAAAAAATATAATAATAATAATAATAATCCAGAAAAAAAAGAAGTTTTTTTTGTGCTAAATTTGATTGCACCTGACAAATGCAAAGCTTAAAAAGCAAGAATCAAGTATGGGATGGTTATCTGATCAGAAAGTCTCTCTCACACCACACACACACACACACACACACACACAACCATCCATGCCATGGCCTGTATCATTATACTACTTTAAACCCGTTTAAACTGTTCCGCGGGGCAGGTGGTAAACTCCTCCGCAAGGCCACGGCTCGTGATATGAAGAACAGAATATGTTTAGCTGCATAATACTAACCTTTACCAAGTAAACTGGGCTTAACCAACCATAACCAACCATAAATTAATGGCTTGGGATATTAGACTTGCTCAAAACTATCTAAAAAATATAAATAATAATAATAATAATAAAAAAAAAAAAAGAAATTCATTTTCCGTTTTCAGTACAGAAAAGCAGTGTGTGTGTGTGTGGGGGGGGGGGGGGGGGGTCGGGGGAGCAGAGGAGGAGGGTCGTGTGGCTAGAATTGCATATTTGCGTTTGAACTCGAAAAGAGAGAAGATCAGGAAAAAAAAAAAAAAACAACAACAAAAAAAACGGAGCATCCGCACGCGGCGAAAGACCTACGGTTCGGGATCCGTGCGCGTGCGGGTGAAGTAGTGCCGGAGGGGTGGGGGTAGAGGGGGTGGGGGGGGCGGCGGTCTCACGCGGATTCCTCATTCGGTCAGGCAGCCGTCCAATCCGTAGGAGGCCCCGTGCCGGTCTTTGCCGTAAGTGTGGTGAAGACCCCTGCTGGGCAAAGGAGGGCAGGCGGCGGTGATGCCACAATGCTTGAGCAGGTTCAGCCGGGGGGAGGAGGGCGAGGAGGAGGAGGAGGTGCCGCCGCCGCCGCCGGACGACGCCGGCTTCATGGTGGAGAGGATGAGAGCCAGGCAGTCGGCCACGGCCTTGTTGGGGGCGCAGGCCAGCGCGGGGGTGTGACCTGACACGGGGAGGACATGGAATAAATAAATCATAAAAGTTGCCAAATGGTCCCTTTAGAAGCAGTGGGGTTGGGGGGGAAATCAAGGCGGCTTACCCTCCTCGTCCACAGCCAGCACGGTGGCGCCGCGACTCAGCAGAGCCTGGACCACCGTAGCCAGGCCGTTCCTCGCGGCGATGTGAAGAGGCCTAAGAGACGCACAGGAGCGGCACGCGTCAGTAACACGCGTGGAACAAAAAAAAAAAAAAACGGCGGAGAACGTCGGCGGGCACTCACATCTGAAGCATGCTGTTGGTGGCATTGATCAGCACGGGGCTGTGGATCTCCTTCAGGATCAGCATGGCGCACATCTCATGAGCCTGACGGGAGACACACCACATCCTGTGATCCTCCACATTTCATTCCAACGAATCTAAAGACTCGTACGATCTGATTACACATCCATCCATCATCATTCAGCTTTATCCTATATTAGGGTAGAAGCATTGAGTACGGTGGAGGACAGATGATGCTGAGGATAACCATATTATTATTATTATTATTATTAAGCAGACTTCCGAACCCTGACACAATCCCATCGTTGGTACCTTGCTGCAGGCCAGATGAAGGGCAGTGTTCTTGTTCACGTCCAGGAGAGACAGATCAGCTTTGGCTCTGTGCAGCAGCAGCGCTGAAACACAAAACGGGTTCCCATTCAATGCATCGCACTCAGAGGGTTCTGAGGTACCGAAGCGGGCGCGCCGGAGGACAGCGGCTCTTACCCACGGCTCCACTCCGTCCCTTTTCAGCAGCTGCCATGAGAGCGGAGCGTCCGGCCTCGTCCACCGCGTTAATGTCCACCTTCATGCGCAGGATCAGCAGCAGCCCAGTGACGTCCTCGGCTACAGACGCAGCGTGGAGTGGAGTCCTGCACAGAGACGGAGAGGGCGGGGTTACTGACCATAAAAAAAAAAAAAAAAAAAAAAAAAAAAAAAAAAAAAAAAGATCCAATCGGGAACGAGTGTGAGCTCATGTACACACCTCCCCTTCAGGTCCCTGGAATTAACCAGCGATGAGCCGAAACTGGAGTTTAAGAGCATCTCAGCAGAATCACTATGGCCATTAATTCTGAAACAGAACAGATTCATTAGATGAACATATCGCACACATCACATCAACCCATCAGTACGTACGTACTCTACACCAGTGCTTCTCAAATAGTGGGGCGGGGGGCGTAGTGTGGTGCCTGGGGGCGCATAACAAGATATCACAGAGCAAGTGATATTAAGTGTACTGAACAAACCCTCAAGAGACAACATGGAGAAATATTTAACAGAGACGGCGGAGAGAGACGAAGACAACGAGAGCAACAAAAGTCAAGTGTATGTAACTTCACTGTAACGAAGGTGTCTCAAAATGTTGGCAGCGGACAGCGTGAAGCCAAATAAATGAAGTAGGCGTGTCCAGCGATAGATTGGCACCCTGTCCTGGGTGTATCTGCCCAGCGCCCGAAACGTTCTCCCCTGGATGGAGAACCCCCCCCCCCCGCAACCCTAATATAGGATAAAGGGGAAGATAACACCATGTAACACTAGTTTTGTTCCCAGCTTTTCCCAACCAATTAGATCATGTCTCTCCGTCTCTCAGAAAGGGCTATAGTGGCCCTAGATAACTGTAGTTATACAGCTACCTACAATTCTGTACAGTCCCAGAAAGTTCTAGATAATTCTGGACAGTTCTAGAAACTTCTTGATAGTTCTCACAATTCCAGAAGCTTCTTAAGTATCTTGAAATATGGCGAATATCCTTAAAAATAGATCAATTTCAAAATATCATGGTGCTGACCACAAAAGCAAAGTTTACAGGGAATAATAACTTTTTTTCTATTCATTTAGGGTACAAACAATCAGGAAAACACACTTAAACACTTAACTGGGAACAAATTTTTTTTTTAAATTTGTTACATGGTGTAATGAATAGTGTGTCTAAGTCTGTGTGAGCGAGCTTGTCCAGTGATGTGGGTATATTTGCCCAAAGTGTTCTCCCTCGGATGGGGTTGGAGAACCGCTTTATCCACCCAGCGAAGCGAAGGAGGAAAATGAACCCCACACAGTAGGGTTGTCTTCAACTAAGGATTTTCATAGTCGAATCAGATTTTCCCTATAGTCGACTGATAGTCGAATCAGTTAAAATTTCACCACAAGATGGCGCTATAAGCGTGGTTATTAAAAAAGATTTTTAAAAATATTTTACTTGTTTTTCTAGAGCACCGTAAATGGTTTAAAGCGCACACATCATTTAAAAAAGAAAATTAACAGAAATTATGACTATTATGATTTTATTTGACAAAAGGCTATATATATGACAAAAACAAGGACATTTCATGTAAAAACTAATGCTTAGCAGCAGCCATGGGCGCCCCCATGTGGTCAAAATGGTACATTCGACTATGAGGTTCATAGTCGACTACGGTTCTCCGAATCGAATCGTCGAATCAGCGAATATTGCAGCTCACCCCTAAAATGAAGGAGTCACTTAAAGACATTATTGTCGTAGTCATTTTTGTTTTGTAGGTTAAAGTGTTATTAGGCACTCAGCTCTAGGGATTCCCGGTTCGAATCCCCATCTGGGTGGAGTTTCCATGTCCTCCCCGTGTCCGCGTGGGCTTCCTCCGGGTTCTCCGGTTTCCTCCCACAGTCCAAAAACATGGACCAAGTCAATTGACTTCTCCAAATTGCCCCATATAGAGTGTGCGTGCGTGTTACCTTAGCCCTCATTGCTCCAGGACCCACATGGGTAACTTCAGTGGAGTTAGGATTTGAACCCACAACCTTCTGATTGATAGCCCAACGCCCTGACCACTGAGCTATCATACCAGAAGGTTGTGGGTTCAAATCCCAGCTCCACTGAAGTTACCCATGTGGGTCCTTGAGCAAGACCCTTAGCCCTCATTGCTCCAGGACCCACATGGGAAACTTCAGTGGGGCTGGGATTTGAACCCACAACCTTCTGATTGATAGCCCAACGCCCTGACCACCGAGCCATCATACCAGAAGGTATTAGAGACTGTACTGAACGCAGGACGCTAAAGGAACGCGGTGTTCCCTCAGCGTTCCGGATCAGCTGTTGCAGCTTGATCACAGGGTGGAGAACCAGAACGTCAAATCTCAGAGATCATGGGGACTCTGACTGCCATCTGCACCAGGTTCAGACACACACGTCCAAGTTAACTGTTGTGTGTGTGTGTGTGTGTGTGTGTGTGTGTGCAGAATAATAAAAGAGGAACTCCGCTCAGCTACACTTTAGGGTTCTAATTCATCTCACGATCTCCCGAGTGCTTACTGGACGTTCAGCTCCTCGGGCGGGACGAGAGGACAGACTCACCGTGATAGGCTGCCCAGTGTGCGGGGGTGATGTTGTGGCAGTCAGTGATAGGAAGGTGCGGGTGGGCGTGGTCGGCGGCAGACAGCAGTCGGGACAGGATCTCGGCGTGGCCAGAGGCGGCGGCCAGGTGGAGCGCGGTGCGGCCCTGGAGGTCTTTGACCGGGACGGTGGCATTGTGGGACAACAGCACAGCCACGCAGTCCTCCCATCCGAGCAGCGCCTACAGCGAAGCAGGAGACATTAAGAGGGGTTATCCCTCCATCCATCCCCTGCACTCCCACCACTCATCCTGCATCCGTCCCTTCCACTCCTCCACCTCCCTTTCTTAAAGGACGTAAAGTGATTAATTTTGCCGACAGCGCTTAATTAACCCGTCCGTGCAGCCGTGGTACTTGGTGGGACCGGGAATGGAACCCATAAAGCAGTGATTCTCAAATAGTGGGGCGCGCCCCCCTGGGGGGGCGCAGTGCGGTGCATGGGGGGGGCGCATAACAAGAAATCACAGAGCAATTGATATCAAGTGTACTGAACAAACCCTCAAGAGACAACATGGAGAAATATTTAACAGAGACGAGGAGAGAAAGGCGGAGAGAGACGATGATAATGAGAGCAACATTTAAAAAAAAAAAAAAAAAAAGAATAAACTTTCCTCAAAAGACTTGTAAAAAAAAAAAAAAAAAAAAAAAAAAAAAAAAAAAAGATAATGAGAGCAACAAAAGTCAACCGAAAACTAAATGTCGAAGCAAATGTAGCGCCTGGCTTCACTGTAACTTCACTGTAACTAAAGGTGGGAGACGAAGAAAGAGCGGTGTGTCTTCTGTGTCTTTAAATGTTGGCAGCGGACAGCGTGAAGCCAAATGAATGAAGGCGTCACTTAAAGACATTTCACCCCAATCACGCTGATAACCGCCTGAGTTTTTTAATCGAAATTTTTTAATTCAGAAAAGCTGTGCTGCAAAACGGACGCGTTGGAGACATCAGTTCTGACTTCCTCAAAAAAACAAACAAAAAAAAAAAGCACAAATTGTTGTATTCATTTTTGTTTTGTAGGTTAAAGTGTTAATAAATTGAGCTCCTGAATTAATGTGGCTGATGAATTTGAATTTATTATTATTTATTGATTTTATTTCATTTCATTTTTCAGTATCAAATTTCAGTCGGTTCAAAAATGTTTCACGTTTAAATAAGGATTTCATTCGTTTCTGTTACAAACTAAAAAACAAAGTAAATCAAATGATTCTTTGTTCTAAGTTGATCTATATTTCTTTCTTTCTTGTATTCTTTATTGTTAATAAGGATACATTATTATAAAAGGTGTATTTATAACAAATTTACAAATCATACTACAGTGGGCGTGTAAAAATAATTTATCCAATTTTTGATAAATTTGGGGGGATAAATCATGTGTGTGGGGGGGGAGTGAGGTGCGGGGCGGGTGCGTGTGTGTGTGTGTGGGGTGGGGGGGGGGCGCAAAATGTTTTCTTCTTCCTAGGGGGGGCTTAACAGAAAATAATTGAGAATCACTGCCATAAAGACAAGTCCATGACTGATTTCTTCTCATCTTTCACCCGACCCCTCTCCCGTCCAGCCTCCGTCCCCCTCATAATGCCGCATGCGTTACCCAGCAGTGCCACTCGAGGACATGGGTCTCGTGACTGACCGCTCGGTGTAGTGCAGTCCTCCCTTTCCTGTCCCTGGAGTCGGGACAGGCCCCACGTTCCAGCAGCACGAGCAGACAGTCGGCGTGTCCTCCCAGCACAGCCAGCATCGTCGGAGTCCTGCACAAAAAGCAGACTTCAAACCGCTGATCTGGAGACAGCCACCATGCTTCGTAGAAAGCGTCTCGAGGGGAGCACGAGCGTGGAGGAGGTTCCTTACTGTCCCTCTGCGTCGGAGACGTTCGGGAGTTTGGAACCCTCCTCGCCGGAAAGCAACATCTGCAGACAGTCCGTGTGGCCGCTCAAGGCTGGAACAAAATGAACGACCGTTTATTAATTCATTTAACGTCCCCTGTCCCCCCTCCCTCAATCCAGAAAAATGCAGACTCGTCCTGCGATGCGCTCACCTGCGATGTGAAGCGGGTTCCACTTATTGCCGTGCTCCGTGAGCACGCAGGACGCCGATTGGCTGAGCAGGAGCTCCACGCAGTTGCTATGACCTTTCTCGGCGGCGACGAAGAGCACGGAGCGACCCAGCGGGTCGCACACATCCACACACACCCCCGACTCCACCAACAGGTTCACACACTCCCAGTGTCCGGCCGCCGCCTGTCCAAAACACAAAAAAAAAAAAAAAAATAAAAAAAAGACAAAAAAAAGACAAAAAAAAAATTATAATAAAAAAAAAAAAATAAAAAAATTATAAAAAAAAAAAAAAAAAAAAAAAAAAATTATAAATAAAAAATAAAAACACACCTTCAGACATTTCCTTCACCAAAAACAAATAAGAAACTCAGAATTCAGAATTCATACATACGGACAAATGGAGAGGACTGATGGGTCCGCTGCTCTCAGCGTCCCCCGATATGTTAAAGGACATCACCAAGAGCTTAAAAAAAGAGACGACACAGCGTGAGCCGTTACCATGAGACGTTAACATGTCCTTCTTTAAAGCACGCCACTCTTTAAAACACAGTCACACCGGAGGAACTTAAAAAAACAGTTCTTAGAACACTATACTGAGAACCTTTTTGGACATTGAGACCTGGATATAAACCCATGTGGAGACGCAAACACGCAGAGTCCAAAAACATGGATTCAAGTTGATCTGACTACTCAAATCTGCCCCTATATAGTGTGTCTATGGGCGGCACGGTGATTCAGCATGTTCTCCTCTCAGCACTGGGGATTCCCGGTTCGAATCCCCATCTGGGTGGAGTTTCCATGTTCTCCCCATGTCTGCGTGGGTTTCCTCCCGCAGTCCAAAAACATGGATCTATGTCAATTGAGTTCTCCAAATTGCCCCATATAGAGTGTGTCTGTGAGTGTGTGCCCAGCGATGGATTGCCCCCCTGTCCTGCCCAGCGCCCGAGACGTTCCTAATAGAGGATAAAGCGGAAGATAATGAATGAATGAGTCCAAAAACATGGATCAAGGTCAATTGAGTTCTCCAAATTGCCCCATATAGAGTGTTTATGTGTGAGTGAGTGTGTGCCCAGCGATAGATTGGCGTCCTGTCCTGGGAGTATCTGCCCAGCGCCCGAAACGTTCTCCCCTGGATGGAGAACCCCCCCACGACCCTAATATAGGATAAAGGGGAAGATAATATATGAATGAATGAATGAATAGTGTGTCTAAGTCTGTGTGAGCGAGCTTGTCCAGTGATGTGGGTATATTTGCCCAAAGTGTTCTCCCTCAGATGGGGTTGGAGAACCACTTTATCCACCCAGCGAAGCGAAGGAGGAAAATGAACCCCACCACAGTAGGGGTGTCTTCAACTAAGGATTTTCACAGTCGAATCTGATTCGTCAGATTTTCCCTACAGTCGACTGATAGTCGAATCAGTTAAAATTTCACCACAAGATGGCGCTATAAGCGTGGTTTTTAAAAAAGATAAAAAAAATATATATATTTTACTTGTTTTTCTAGAGCACCGTAAATGGACTTTTTTCCACTTCAAAGGAAAAACCTAAAACACTCAGATCAAGGCTATATATATATAACGAAAACAAAGACATTTCATGTAAAAACTAATGCTTAGCAGCAGCCATGGGCGCCCCCATGTGGTCAAAATGGTACATTCGACTATGAGGTTCATAGTCGACTACGGTTCTCCGAATCGAATCGTCGAATCAGCGAATATTGCAGCTCACCCCTACCACACAGCCTACAGTTCTGAAATTGTGGTGCACATTAAGAACTCCAATGTTTACTGCTGTGGAGTGCGCGGGGGTGGGGGTGGGGGGGGAACTCACCAGCTCCAGACTCTGCTTGTTGCCATGGGCAGCGGCGTAGTGCACCGGACTGTATCCTGCAGAGTTGCACAGACACGGGTCTGCACCGTTATCCAGCAGATACTCCACACACCTGAAATAGAGCTCATTAATAATGCAAATCAACACCTGACCTTCACTTCATCAATCACTGCTTATTACTAAATATGATCATGTGATGTGCGGCACGGTGTCTTAGTGGTTGGCATGTTCTCCTCTCGGCGCTGGAGATTCCCGGTTTGAATCCCCATCGGGGTGGGGATATAGAGTGTGTGTGCCCAACGATAAATTGGCGTCCTGTCCTGGGTGTACCCAAGTAAAGGAAGGGCAATAAAAACCTCCAGAGGGCGGCATGGTGGCTCAGTGGTTTAGCATGTTCTCCTCTCAGCACTAGGGATTCCCGGTTCGAATCCCCATCTGGGCGGAGTTTCCGTGTCCTCCCCGTGTCCTCCGGGTTCTCCGGTTTCCTCCCACGGTCCAAAAAACATGGATCAAGTCAATTGGGTTCTCCAAATTGCCCCATATAGAGTGTGTCTGTGTGAGCGAGTGTGTGCCCAGCGATAGATTGCCCCCCTTGTCCTGGGTGTATCTGCCCAGCGCCTGAGACGTTCTCCCCTGGATGGGCATGGGGAACCCTCCCCTCCGCCCGCGACCCTAGTAGAGGATAAAGCAGAAGATAATGGATGGATGGATGTAGTTGATGATGGACGTTCTCTCATGCTGACTCATCGGGTTTCGGCGCACTTTAGAACACTTTAGAACATTTTGCCGTTTAGCATCTGGCATGATGTAAAAATAGCTGCAGCAAAAAAAAAAAAAAAAAAAACTCCTGCTGGTGCCATGGTTACAGGTTTTTTTTTCTGGTCTGTAGCAGATTGGAATTAAAACTCGGGCTCTTACATGAAGGCCTCCTTCTCCCCGTTCTCCGGACTCTGCTGAGCGCGGTCCAATCTGACGGACAGAGAAACGAGGCGGGGGTTAAGAGGACACGGCGTGCTCCGTCGGGACGCTCGGAGAACGTGCGGCGTGCATGACCGACCTGCAGAAGGCTGTAGAAGCAGCTGAGTAGTGTAACGACGTGCAGCCGGAGAGGTCGGGCTCGTTGACTTCCGCCCCCGTCCCGACCAGAATCACCACACACTGATACCTCCGGTTAGCAGCCGCATAGTGCAAAGGCGTCCTGCGGGGCACGGAGGCAGAATCATCAGTTACGATCGGTCGGCTTTAGTTTAGGTCACATCACGGTATTTACGGGGATCCCAAACACGACGCTCGGGGTCAGAGGACAGGGTCGGACATGATGCAGCACATCTGGAGCGAAAAGCTTTAAGGCCCTGCTCACGTTAATGAT
The DNA here is from genome assembly GCA_019802505.1 of Corydoras sp. C115. Classification (NCBI taxonomy): domain Eukaryota; kingdom Metazoa; phylum Chordata; class Actinopteri; order Siluriformes; family Callichthyidae; genus Corydoras; species Corydoras sp. C115. Next base: position 90,042 of record JAFMOC010000610.1, read on the forward strand.
CCCGGGGGGCGGTATGGTGAACCCGGCGCTCTGATCCAGACCCTAAACCCTAGCTTAGTGGTTTAGCATGTTCTCCTCTCAGCACTAGGGATTCCCGGTTCGAATCCCCATCTGGGTAGACTTCCCATGTCCTCCCCGTGTCCGCGTGGGTTTCCTCCGGGTTCTCCGGTTTCCTCCCACGGTCCAAAAAACATGGATCAAGTCAATCGGGTTCTCCAAATTGCCCCATATAGAGTGTGTCTGTGTGAGCGAGTGTGTGCCCAGCGATAGATTGCCCCCCCCTGTCCTGGGTGTATCTGCCCAGGGCCGAGACGTTCTCCCCTGGATGGGCATGGGGAACCCTCCCCTCCGCCCGCGACCCTAGTAGAGGATAAAGCAGAAGATAATGGATGGATGGATGTAGTTGATGATGGACGTTCTCTCATGCTGACTCATCGGGTTTCGGCGCACTTTAGAACACTTTAGAACATTTTGCCATTTAGCATCTGGCATGGTGTAAAAATAGCTGCAGCCCAAAAAAAAAAAAAAAACCTCCTGCTGGTGCCATGGTTACAGGTTTTTTTTTCTGGTCTGTAGCAGATTGGAATTAAAACTCGGGCTCTTACATGAAGGCCTCCTTCTCCCCGTTCTCCGGACTCTGCTGAGCGCGGTCCAATCTGACGGACAGAGAAACGAGGCGGGGGTTAAGAGGACGCGGCGCGCTCCGTCGGGACGCTCGGAGAACGTGCGGTGTGCATGACCGACCTGCAGAAGGCTGTAGAAGCAGCTGAGTAGTGTAACGACGTGCAGCCGGAGAGGTCGGGCTCGTTGACTTCCGCCCCCGTCCCGACCAGAATCACCACACACTGATACCTCCGGTTAGCAGCCGCATAGTGCAAAGGCGTCCTGCGGGGCACGGAGGCAGAATCATCAGTTACGATCGGTCGGCTTTAGTTTAGGTCACATCACGGTATTTACGGGGATCCCAAACACGACGCTCGGGGTCAGAGGACAGGGTCGGACATGATGCAGCACATCTGGAGCGAAAAGCTTTAAGGCCCTGCTCACGTTAATGATCCCGGGGGGCGGTATGGTGAACCCGGCGCTCTGATCCAGACCCTAAACCCTAGCTTAGTGGTTTAGCATGTTCTCCTCTCAGCACTAGGGATTCCCGGTTCGAATCCCCATCTGGGTGGAGTTTCCATGTTCTCCCCGTGTCCGCGTGGGTTTCCTCCGGGTTCTCCGGTTTCCTCCCACAGTCCAAAAACATGGATCAGGTCAATTGAGTTCTCCAAATTGCCCCATAAAGAGTGTGTCTGTGTGAGTGAGTGTGTGTCCAGCGATGGATTGGCGCCCTGTCCTGGGTCTATCTGCCCAGCGCCCGAAACGTTCTCCCCTGGATGGGCATGAGGAACCCCACCGCGACCCTAATAGAGCATAAAGCGGAAGATAATGGATGGATGGAAACTTCTAGTGCGATTTTTAGAAAAACTAAATACATAAACACTCGAAGGTGCTGTTTAGTGTTGTGTGTGTGTGTGTGTGTGTGGTTTTTTTTTTGTGTGATGTGATTGTTGTGTACGTTTTATTTCTATCCATTATCTTCCGTTTTATCCTATATTAGGGTACCGGGGGGAGGGTGGGGGGGTTCCCCATGCCCATCCAGGGGAGAACGTTTCGGGGGCTGGGAAGATACACCCAGGACAGGACGCCAATCCATCGCTGGGCACACACTCACTCACACAGACACACTCTATATGGGGCAATTTGGAGAACTCAATTGACTTGGTCCATGTTTTTGGACTATGGGAGGAAACCGGAGAACCTGGAGGAAACCCATGCGGACACGGGGAGAACATGTAAACTCCACCCAGATGGGGATTCGAACCAGGAACCCCTAGTGTTGAGAGGAGAACATGCTAAACCACTAAGCCACCGTGCCGCCCTGTACGTTTTATTTCTTTCTTTTTATTATTATTAGTTTTAATTGAAATATGTGAACTATCATTTGTAAGCTTGACAGTAAGATGTGGCGGTCGTTGTTCGATCTGAATAATGTGGTTGTTTTAATTCTTCACGTTTGAAAAAAAAATCCAAATAAAAAAATATTGTTTAAAAAAATATATAATAATAAAAATAATAATAATAATAATAATAGGGTGGCAACGGTGCTTAGTGGTTTAGCATGTTCTCCTCTCAGAACTAGGGATTCCCGGTTCGATCCCAATCTGGCTGGAGTTTCCAAACCTGAGGAAAGTAGCTTACGACAACAGTCTGAGAACCCGTAGAGCACGGCTAAGTGCAGTGGAAACATCCCATGAATCCCCTGCCTGCAGAAATAAAGAGTGAGCATTAAAGATATATGGTCTCTGTTACACAGACAGACAGATACACAGGGGACAGGACACAGAGAGACACAGACAGACAGATACACAGGGGACAGGACACAGAGAGACACAGACAGACAGATACACAGACAGACAGTTACACAGGGGACAGGACACAGAGAGACAGACAGACAGATACACAGGGGACAGGACACAGAGAGACAGACAGACAGATACACAGGGGACAGGACAGGACACAGAGAGGGGACAGGACAGACAGATACAGATACACAGGGGACACAGGACACAGAGAGACAGACAGACAGATAGGGTCACAGGGGACAGGACAAAGACAGACAGACAGATACACAGGGGGCAGGGACACAGAAAGACAGACAGACAGATATACACAGGGACACAGAAAGACAGACAGACAGATACACAGGGGACAGGACACAGAAAGACAGACAGACAGATACACAGGGGACAGGACACAGAAAGACAGACAGACAGATACACAGGGGACAGGACACAGAAAGACAGACAGACAGATACACAGGGGACAGGACACAGAAAGACAGACAGACAGATACACAGGGGACAGGACACAGAAAGACAGACAGACAGATACACAGGAGGCAGGACACAGAGAGAGACAGACAGACAGATACACAGGGGACAGGTCACAGAAAGACAGATACACAGGGGGCAGGACACAGAGAGACAGGCACACAGGGGGCAGGACACAGACAGACAGATACACAGGGGGCAGGACACAGACAGATACACAGGGGGCAGGACACAGAGAGACACAGACGGATACACAGGGGGCAGGACACAGAGAGAGACAGACAGACAGACACACAGGGGACAGGACACAGAGAGAGACAGACAGATACACAGGGGACAGGACACAGACAGATACAAAGGAGGCAGGACACAGAGAGAGAGACAGACAGACACACAGGGGACAGAGAGACACAGAGAGAGAGAGAGAGAGAGAGAGAGAGAGAGAGAGAGACAGAGAGACACACACCTTGCTGTATCAGCACCGTTTGTCATTAAGGTGCTGATGAGCAGCTCGTGGCCGAACATAGCAGCAATATGAAGAGGAGTATTGCCATATCTGTCCACACAGTCGATCTCTCCACCTGAGGACAGGAGAACCCCGTTTAGAGGAGGAGGACGTGCGAGCGGGACACGGGCGAGAGGAGAACCTGCACCGCTTTACCGTTCTGAATCAGGATCTGGGAGCGAGTGAAGCGTCCGTGAATGGCTGCCATGTGCAGGGGGCTCTTCCCTTCTTTGCTCTGAAGAGAGAAAAAAAAAAAAGAAAGAAAACAAACGTAAATGAAACCAACGCAGAACCCCGAACCGAGTCCCGTGAGCCGCGGAACCGGGGCGGACCTGCATGTTGACGTCGGCCCCGTTGTTGACCAGCAGCTCCAGACAGAGGGCGCCGTTGGTGGACACGGCGGCCAGGTGCAGAGGGCTGAAGCCGCGCTGGTTGGGCTGGTTGACGTTGGCGCCGCGGTTGACCAGCTCGTTGGCCACGGCCTCCTGACCCATGTAGCAGGCCACGTGCAGCGCCGTGTTCCCGAACGCGTTGGGCTCGTCGATCTGAGGACGCAGCCAATCAGGGATGAGCAAAACCCCCATCACCCCCCCCCCCCCCCAAATCAAAGGGTCAGACGCCCGTCCTGACCTCCGCCCTGTTGCGCAGCAGGAACTTGACCACGTCCACGTGGCCGCTGGCGGCGGCGGCGTGCAGGGGGGTGTAGCCGCGCTTGTCCTTGCAGCTCTTGTCGGCGCCGTGAGCCACCAGCAGCTTCACCACCTCCACGTGACCTGTCGCCAAAGCATCGACCACATGGAACACGGAACCGCTGCCAAACATACGGAACGAGGACCCGCAAACGAGAACCCAAAAACGAGAACGAGGGCTTCTACATAATCCAGCTCCACAGTATCTGTCTGTGTCTCTCTGTCCCCTGTGTATCTGTCTGTCTGTGTCTCTCTGTCCCCTGTGTATCTGTCTGTCTGTGTCTCTCTGTGTCTCTCTGTCCCCTGTGTATCTGTCTGTCTGTGTCTCTCTGTGTCTCTCTGTCCCCTGTGTATCTGTCTGTCTCTTTCTGTGTCCTGCCCCCTGTGTATCTGTCTGTCTCTTCTGTGTCCTGCCCCCTGTGTATCTGTCTGTCTGTGTCTTTCTGTGTCCTGCCCCCTGTGTATCTGTCTGTCTGTGTCTTTCTGTGTCCTGCCCCCTGTGTATCTGTCTGTCTCTTTCTGTGTCCTGCCCCCTGTGTATCTGTCTGTGTCCTGCCCCCTGTGTATCTGTCGGTGTCTCTCTGTCCCCTGTGTATCTGTCTGTCTGTGTCTTTCTGTGTCCTGCCCCCTGTGTATCTGTCTGTCTGTGTCTTTCTGTGTCCTGCCCCCTGTGTATCTGTCTGTCTGTGTCTTTCTGTGTCCTGCCCCCTGTGTATCTGTCTGTGTCTCTCTGTCCCCTGTGTATCTGTCTGTCTGTGTCTTTCTGTGTCCTGCCCCCTGTGTATCTGTCTGTCTGTGTCTTCTGTGTCCTGTCCCCTGTGTATCTGTCTGTCTCTCTCTGTGTCCTGCCCCCTTTGTATCTGTCTGTCTCTCTCTGTGTCCTGCCCCCTGTGTATCTGTCTGTCTGTGTCTTTCTGTGTCCTGCCCCCTTTGTATCTGTCTGTCTCTCTCTGTGTCTGTCTGTGTCCCCTGTGTATCTGTCTGTCTGTGTCTTTCTGTGTCCTGTCCCCCCTGTGTATCTGTCTGTCTGTGTCTTTCTGTGTCCTCCCCTGTGTATCTGTCTGTCTGTGTCCCTTTCTGTGTCCTGTGTCCCCCCTTTGTATCTGTCTGTCTGTGTCTTTCTGTGTCCTGCCCCCTTTGTATCTGTCTGTGTCTCTCTGTGTCCTGTCCCCTTTGTATCTGTCTGTGTCTTTCTGTGTCCTGTCCCCTGTGTATCTGTCTGTGTCTTTCTGTGTCCTGTCCCTTGTGTATCTGTCTGTGTCTTTCTGTGTCCTGCCCCCTGTGTATCTGTCTGTGTCTTTCTGTGTCCTGCCCCTTGTGTATCTGTCTGTGTCTTTCTGTGTCCTGCCCCTTGTGTATCTGTCTGTGTCTTTCTGTGTCCTGCCCCTTGTGTATCTGTCTGTGTCTTTCTGTGTCCTGCCCCTTGTGTATCTGTCTGTGTCCTTTCCCGTGTCCTGTCCCCTGAATGATTCAATCGTGCAAGCCAACACGCGAGCTCCGATCTCAAGGTGCTGGTCTTCTCTTAGCTCCTAGAATAAATAAAATGACGGCTGGTGGAAGAGCGTTCTCCCACAAGGCTCCTCAACTTTGGAACGGCCTTCCAGTTACTGTTCGCGATTCTGAATCAGGATTAATCTTTAAAAATAAATTAAAAACACATTTATTTAATCTTGCGTTTAATTAATCCCCTGTAGATAAAGATGTAGGTCTCAGACTTGGCTGTGTTGGGGGGGAGGATAATTATCATTAATGGGGGGGGTGTGGCGCTAAAATGATGCTGTTCCGGGGCGCCATCTCAACTATGTACCCTGCAGGATCTGCCTCTTTTAGTTCAGCGATGCCGGAGTCACATGCTGCACTGTGTCAATTAATTACTTATTAATTAAAAGCCGTGCTTTATTATCAGCTCTAACGGCCTTCCTCGTCTGTTTCTTTTGAGGTTTCCCCCGGCTTCCTGGAGATCTTCATCCATGGCTCTGCCGACGAACACTGGATGGAACCTGAATATTAATTGGACTGGCGGTCCTGCAGGACGCCCCCTAATGGACTCACATATAGTTTTCCAGTTGTTAGTTTTTCCATTTGTTTAATATCTCTACATTAGTGTCCTACACTGTTGTTGCTGCCTGGCCGCTCAAGGAGGACGAGTCCCCCACTGAGTCTTGGTCCTCCCAAAGTTTCTTCCTTATATAACAACATAAGGGAGTTTTTTCTTGCCACTGTCGCTTCGGCTCGCTCTTTGGGGGTTTAAAGGCTTTTCATTCTGTAGAGCTGCTTTGTGACGATGTTCTGTTGTAAAAAGCGCGACATAAATAAATGATTTGAACTTGGCTTCAGAGGCAACCGACTCACCGAGATACGCTGCCAGGTGCATGGGCTGCCTCTCCTTCTTGTCGCTGGCACTCAGACTGGCACCTCGGTTCAGCAGCAGCTTCACCATCTGAACGAAAGCGGGAGTCGGTCAACGGCGGAGCGACGTTCCACTAACCCAACGGCGGAAAAAAATGGGCGTCGCCCGCTCTGCGTTACCTCCTGACAGCCGCTCTGGGCGGCGTGGTGGAGAGCGGCGCGGCCCGTGCGGTCGGCCATGTTCACGCTGCTGATGTGGGCCAGCAGGGCCTCGGCGCAGCGCATGGCCCGGTTGGAGGCGGCCACGTGGAGGGCGGTCTGCCAGAACTTGTCCCGCGCCGTCACGTCGGCCCCTTTCCGCAGCAGCAGCCCCACCGCCCTCTAGAGGTGAAGAGGTCAGAGGACGGTCGGCGTGAATCAAACCCGACTCTATTATTTTATTAACTTTTTCATTCATTCATTATCTTCCGCTTTATCCTCTATTAGGGTCGTGGGGGGGGGGTTCCCCATGCCTATCCAGGGGAGAACGTTTCGGGCGCTGGGCAGATACACCCAGGACAGGGCGCCAATCCATCGCTGGGCACACACTCACTCACACACACTCTATATGGGGCAATTTTGAGAATTCAATTGACTTGAGCCATGTTTTTGGACTGTGGGAGGAAACCGGAGAACCCGGAGGAAACCCACGCAGACACGGGGAGAACATGGAAACTCCACCCAGATGGGGATTCGAACCGGGAATCCCTAGCGCTGAGAGGAGAACATGCTAAACCACTAAGCCACCGTGCCGCCAGTTAATAAATTTATTTAATAAAAAGTTAATAGGCAGCACGGTGGCTTAGTGGTTTAGCACGTTCTCCTCTCAGCACTAGGGATTCCCGGTTCAAATCCCCATCTGGGTGGAGTTTCCATGTTCTCCCCGTGTCTGCGTGGGTTCCTCCGGGTTCTCCGGTTTCCTCCCACAGTCCAAAAACATGGAAGTCGATTGAAATCTCAAAATTGCCCCATATAGAGTGTGTCTGTGTGAATGAGTGTGTGCCCAGCGATGGATCGGCGCCCTGTCCTGGGTGTATCTGCCCAGCGCCCGAGACGTTCTCCCCTGGATGGGCATGGGGAACCCCCCCCCCCCGCGACCCTAATAGCGGATAAAGCGGGAGATAATTAATGAATGAATGAATGAAAAATTATTAACTATTTATTCGTTTAATTGCATTTCTGTGCAGGGCGGCACCTCTCAGCACCGGGGATTCAGGTTCGGATCCCGATCTGGGTGCAATTTGCATGTTCTCCCCATGTCGGCGTGCGTTTTCGCCGGGATTCGAGGTAAATTAAATGCTCTAAATTGCCCCATACAGTGTGTGTTTGTGTGTGTGTCTGTGGGAGTGAGTGTGTCCATCAATAAGATAATAAATGAATGAATGCATTTCTGTGCTGCTATGTAGAAAGACTTAAAAGAGAAAAAAAAAAAATCCATGGACATCACTCAAGGACGCCGCTGATTTTTTTTTTTCTTGGCAACTATCGAGTACCAAACTGCATCAGACAGGTTTAAAGCTCAGCCTGAAGACGAAACGAAGTGCAACGGCATTTTAAATCCATTCCTCTGATGAGCCAATCGCATTAAGTGATGAACGCGTCACCGAGGCAACCGGGACCCCCGAACGCCGGACACCGGAGCACAAACCAAAATCCAGCAGCCCCCCCTTCAGGTCAGCCTAACTAATTACACTACGTCCACACCGTCCCCCTGGCGAGAGAACTCTTGGGTCTCTGATGAACTCGTGGAGCGTGATGACGTGTAAAGTGTAAAGTGCAGGCAGATTTGGGAGGCACTACCTCATTCCGCGAGGCTGCAGCTCTGTGTAACGGCGTCAGCCACACGTGGTCCTTAGCGTTGACATTCGCACCTGAATGAGAAACGGAGGACGAGGATGAGGACGAGGATGAGGACGAGGACGAGGACGAGGAGGGGAACCGACACGATACCGGCTGATCTGCTGACACAGCAAAAAAAAAAAAAAAAGCACCTGCAGTGATGAGGAGGTCCATGATCTGAACGTCGCCCAGCCACGCGGCCGCATGCAGGGGGGTGCGCCGCTCCTGATCCTGAAACACAGACGCACGGGATCAGTGACGGGGTCCTCAGAGGAGGGTCCCAGGAGTCAGAGGAGGGTCCCACTGATATTAATAATAAATTAAATAAAAAATAAAATATCTACCCCTGACCTTTATATGAATAGCCCCACACCCGAACCACTGAGCTACCACGCCCCTCCATTGATACCACGCCCCTCTATTGCACCGCACCCCTCTATTGCACCGCGCCCCTGTATTGTACATGCCCCTCTATTGCACCGCACCCCTGTATTGTACATGCCCCTCTATTGCACCGCACCCCTGTATTGTACATGCCCCTCTATTGCACCGCACCCCTGTATTGTACCACTGCCCCTCTATTGCACCGCGCCCCTGTATTATACATGCATCTCTATTGCACCGCACCCCAGTATTATACATGCCCCTCTATTGCACCACTCCCCTCCATTGCACCGCACCCCTGTATTGTACCACTCCCCTCTATTGCACCGCACCCCTGTATTGTACATGCCCCTCTATTGCACCGCACCCCTGTATTGTACCGCGTCCCCCTATTGCACCACGCCCCCCTATTGTACCACTCCCCTCATTGTACCACTCCCCTCTATTGCACCACGCCCCTGTACTATACATGCCCCTCTATTGCACCACACCCCTGTATTGTACCGCGTCCCCCTATTGCACCGTGCCCCTGTATTGCACCACTCCCCTCATTGTACCGCGCCCCCCTATTGTACCACTCCTCATTGTACCACTCCCCTCTATTGCACCGCGCCCCTGTACTATACATGCCCCTCTATTGCACCGCACCCCTCATTGTACCACTCCCCTCTATTGCACCGCGCCCCTGTATTATACATGCCCCTCTATTGCACTGCGCCCCTGTATTATACATGCCCCTCTATTGCACCATGCCCCTGTATTATACATGCCCCTGTATTGCACCGCGCCCCTGTATTGTACCACTCCCCTCATTGTACCACTCCCCTCTATTGCACCACGCCTCCTATAGCACCACTCCCCTCTATTGCACCACGCCCCTCATTGCACCACGCCCCCGTATTGCACCACGCCCCTCATTGTACCACGCCCCTCATTGTACCACACCCCCCTATTGCACCACGCCCCTCATTGCACCATGCCCCCGTATTGCACCACGCCCCCGTATTGCACCACGCCCCCGTATTGCACCACGCCCCCGTATTGCACCACGCCCCCGTATTGCACCACGCCCCCCTATTGCACCACGCCCCCCTATTGCACCACGCCCCTCATTGCACCACGCCCCTCTATTGATAAATATTCCATTGAACAATAACATTAACAGATGTGATCATTGGTTTCTGGTGTGGTCTGCAGGTCCCATTTCGTTTAGTTTTTTTTTTTTCCTGTGACCGTGAGAGCCTCGTGGTCATTCAGAGTCTCCGTTGGCGTGGGTTCAAACGTACCAGTGCGTTGACTTCATCCTTCTTGTGCAAGTACAACTGAACTTCCTCTGCACTCCGGTTAAATATGGCCTGGACCAGAGGTGGCTGTGGAACAAGAAGCAGAGAACGTTAGTGGAGAGAGCCTCGCACGGAACTCTGAAACAGGACGCCGTCCTCGCGGCTTCGATTCCAACGTTTCGGCAGAACGTAGAACTAAACGAGCTCCAAAAGTCTGTGAGATGACCCCGATTTACGAGGAGAGAGACGGCTCACGATCGGCATCCTAATTCAACCTAATGGCAGTGGGGTTGTAGTCAACCTCCTCCCCTGCACCCCTTTACAAACCTACAACTATACAAGTTAAGTTTTATTTTACAAGTTAAGTTATTTTAAGTTATTTATTTATATAGCGCTTTTTTTTACAACAGTACATTATCACAAAGCAGCATCATCACAGCACAATCATGCTAGAACAAAGATAAGGCCTTCCCTAAACTATTTTTCAATGTTGGAAGCATCCATCCATTCATTCATTATCTCCCGCTTTATCCTCTGTTAGGGTCGCGGGGGGGGGGTTCCCATGCCCATCGAGGGGAGAACGTTTCGGGCGCTGGGCAGATACACCCAGGACAGGGCGCCAATCCATCGCTGGGCACACACTCACTCACACAGACACACTCTATATGGGGCAATTTGGAGAACTCAATTGACTTGATCCATGTTTTTTGGACTGTGGGAGGAAACCGGAGAACCCGGAGGAAACCCACACGGACACGGGGAGAACGTGGAAACTCCACCCAGATGGGGATTCGAAGCGGGAATCCCCAGCGCTGAGAGGAGAACATGCTAAACCACTAAAACACCGTGCCGCCCCTGGGAGCATCCGATTTGTCCAAAAACACACGGCTCAGCGTCTTTGAGAACGAGACGGAATTAATTAATTAATAAAGAAACGAAAGTTAAAAAGTCAGACGTTCTCGTGTCGGTCACGCCCCCCCCCCCCCCCCAACATTGTGTCCCCCAACACGGAGGCCGGGGCGTGTCGGGAGACGTCCGCGTTTGAGCCGATGCAGTGAGTCACCCTGGAGACCTCTGAACATTCATCCGTCATGTTGTTTTGAGTCTGGCACAAACTTGTGGGATCAGTGAATCATCGCACCGACGTCACCGCTGCAGCGACACAGACGTTCCGCTGTTCGGACCCGCCGCGCACGCCGCTCAGCCCCGGCGCCGGCACCGTACACACGCGAGACCACCGCGCCTTTCAAAATCCCCTGCTGTGTGTACGACTCGAGTGACCAGGTGAAAAAGAGTCCACACACCCATCTGATCCGCACCACAGACGCTACAGTCGAGTGCACACGCATTAGTGACACGCTGGAGTGCACACGCATTAGTGAGCACGCTGGAGTGCACACGCATTAGTGAGCACGCTGGAGTGCACACGCATTAGTGAACACGCTGGAGTGCACACGCATTAGTGAACACGCTGAGGTGCACACGCATTAGTGAACACGCTGGAGTGAACACGCATTAGTGAACACGCATTAGTGAACACGCTGGAGTGCACATGCTGGAGTGCACACGCTGGAGTGCACACACATTAGTGAGCACGCTGGAGTGAACACGCATTAGTGAACACGCATTAGTGAACACGCTGGAGTGCACATGCTGGAGTGCACACGCTGGAGTGCACACACATTAGTGAGCACGCTGGAGTGCACACACATTAGTGAACACGCTGGAGTGCACACGCATTAGTGAACACGCTGGAGTGCACACGCATTAGTGAACACGCTGGAGTGCACACGCATTAGTGAACACGCTGGAGTGCACACGCATTAGTGAACACGCTGGAGTGCACACGCTGGAGTGCACACGCATTAGTGAGCACGCTGGAGTGCACACGCATTAGTGAACACGCTGGAGTGCACACGCATTAGTGAACACGCTGGAGTGCACACGCATTAGTGAACACGCTGGAGTGCACACGCATTAGTGAACACGCTGGAGTGCACACGCATTAGTGAACACGCTGGAGTGCACACGCATTAGTGAACACGCATTAGTGCACACGCATTAGTGAACACGCTGGAGTGCACACGCATAAGTGAACACACTGGAGTGCACACGCATTAGTGAACACGCATTAGTGCACACGCATTAGTGAGCACACTGGAGTGAACATGCATTAGTGAACATGCTGGAGTGCACACGCATTAGTGAACACGCTGGAGTGCACACGCATTAGTGAACACGCTGGAGTGCACATGCTGGAGTGCACACGCTGGAGTGCACACGCATTAGTGAACACGTTGGAGTGCACATGCTGGAGTGCACACGCTGGAGTGCACACGCATTAGTGAACACGCTGGAGTGCACATGCTGGAGTGCACACGCTGGAGTGCACACGCATTAGTGAACACGTTGGAGTGCACACGCATTAGTGAGCATGCTGGAGTGCACACCTCTACTGCAGCAAACCATCAAAGGAATCTTATTTATCATTTAACAATATGGAAACACAGGGTGGCACGGTGCCTTAGTGGTTTGGCATGTTCTCCTCTCAGCGCTAGGGATTCCCGGTTCGTGTGTCCAGTGATAGATTGCCCCCCTGTCCTGGGTGTATCTGCCCAGCGCCCGAAACATTCTCCCCTGGATGGGCATGGGGAACCCCCCCGCGACCCTAATAGAGGATAAAGCGGGAGATAATGAATGAATGTAGAAACATTTCTCTTTTTTTTTTCTCTCTCTCTCTCTCTATATATATATATATATATATTTTTTTTTTTTAAAGCAGGTTTTCACGAAATAAAAGTCAAAATAAATGAGCGTCCTGTAAACTGCACTGTAAAGAACCCGCGGGGTCTGAATGGACTATAGCAACCATGTGTCTGATCCTGGGGTTCTGGGTTCGAGCTCCAGCACAATCTGTGGCTGCAGAACCATTAAGCTCCGGATCTGTACTGCGGATCTGTACTGCGATCCTGTGTCCTGCTTTAAATGAGGGCTGTTCGTTTGACAGGATTTGCATTCAATGCTAATCAGCAAAAGGACCAACGTTACGTCATCACAGAGCTGCGACCAACACACCGTGTTCAGAGTCTCTGAGGAGCTTCATCATAATCATTCAAACAACGTTTAGTGCAAATCCTGGATCAGACATACAGAGAAATGAACTGGATCACATCATAAACAATACAAATTCAGGTCCCATTGCTCATGCAGTTGGGGAATTTTTGGCTTTCAACTTTGTGGGAGGTTTTTTTTTTTTTTTTTTTTTTTCTTTTGTGGGGAGGCCTGTGTGTTCCAACATAAGCCACCAGACTAACCTCAATGCAACAGGGTTTATAAGGTGCGGGTTCGAGTGAGCTCAAACCATAACTAATATATAATTCTAAAGGTACTGTATTAGAAATACACTATTTCTACACAATAACTGATACACACACAATATATATATATATATATATATATATATATATATATATATAGCAGCACGGTGGCTTAGTATGTTCTCCTCTCAGCGCTAGTGATTCCCGGTTCGAATCCCCATCTGGGTGGAGTTTCCATGTTCTCCCCACGTCCGCGTGGGTCTCCTCCGGGTTCTCCGGTTTCCTCCCACAGTCCAAAAACATGGATTAAGTCAATTGAATTCTCCAAATTGCCCCATATAGAGTGTGTCTGCGTGAGTAAGTGTGCGTCCAGTGACAGATTGCCCCCGCCCCTGTCCTGGGTGTATCTGCCCTGCGCCCGAGACGTTCTCCCCTGGATGGGCATGGGGAACCCCACCACGACCCTAATAGAGGATAAAGCAGAAGATAATAGACGGATGGATGGGTTGTGCTTTTATGTGCAAATAATGCGGTGCAGGGTTACAAGTTGTTTTAGTTATGAGTGGGATTATGTCCGTTTATGTTCTCCCCGTGTCCTCATGGGACTCCTCCGGTTTCCTCCCACAGTCCAAAAAACATGGCTCAAGGTCAAGTGAACTCTCCAAATTGCCCCCATATAGAGTATGTCTGTGCGAGTGAGTGTGCGTCCAGTGATAGATTGCCCCCCCCCCCGTCCTGGGTGTATCTGCCCAGCGCCCGAGACGTTCTCCCCTGGATGGGCATGGAGAAACAACCCCCCCCTCCATGACCCTAATAGAGGATAAAGCAGAAGATAATAGACGGATGGATGTGTTGTGCTTTTATGTGCAAATAATGCAGTGCAGGGTTACAAGTTGTTTTAGTTATGAATGGGATTATGTCCGTTTATGTTCTCCCCATGTCCGCGTGGGTCTCCTCCGGGTTCTCCGGTTTCCTCCCGCAGTCCAAAAAACATGGCTCAAGGTCAAGTGAACTCTCCAAATTGCCCCATATAGAGTATGTCTGTGTGAGTGAGTGTGCGTCCAGTGATAGATTGCCCCCCCTGTCCTGGGTGTATCTGCCCAGCGCCCGAGACGTTCTCCCCTGGATGGGGATGGAGAACCCCCCCCCCCCCCCCCCCCCACCACGACCCTAATAGAGGATAAAGCAGAAGATAATAGACGGATGGATGGGTTGTACTTTTATGTGCAAACAATGCGGTGCAGGGTTACAAGTTGTTTTAGTTATGAGTGGGATTATGTTCGTTTATGTTCTCCCCGTGTCCGCGTGGGTCTCCTCCGGGTTCCTCCCACAGTCCAAAAAACATGGATCAAGGTCAAGTGAACTCTCCAAATTGCCCCCATATAGAGTGTGTCTGTGTGAGTGAGTGTGTCCAGTGATAGATTGCCCCCCCTGTCCTGGGTGTATCTGCCCAGCGCCCGAAACGTTCTCCCCTGGATGGGCATGGAGAACCCCCCCCCCCAACCTCAGTAGAGGATGAAGAGGAAGATGATGGATGGATAAACGATTCGATTGAATGACCTCAGAGGCGTGCCGCTGTGTGATGGCAGCGGTGCCGCAGAGCTTTGATGTTTTTGGGGTCTCTCTCTCTCTGAATTCCGCGGAATCTAAAGTGAAAGTAAACGATGGCGGTTCGTTTCGGCTGCGCGGCATCAACATGAAAGCGGCCGCCTCAGGACCTCCACCGACCGCGAGTTCACCTTTACCGTCGAGCCCGAGCCTGCGGCGGCGGCGTGTGAGGAGCTCCGCGGCGGCGGCGGCGGCTGTGAGGAGACGCGGGGCTGAGGCTACGTGCTAACGGCTAACCGACGCGACCGCCGCCCGCTAGCCCGCCGCTACCGCGCCGCAGCGCCGCCGCCGCCGCCAGCCAGCCCCGCGGGCCGCGCCTCTCTCACCTGGTCGGAAATGTTTAACACCACCATGTCCCCGTGCCAGCGAGGGACGGCCCTCCCGCATGAGGAGCGAGCTGCGGCGGACTGCCGGCGGCGCGGAGACGGAGAGAAGCGACGCGAGGCGGAGAGAGAAGACGCAGCACAGCCGCTCCACCGTCAGTAATGGCTACCCAAGCTTCTTCTTCTGGGGCTTCTTCCTCCGAGTCGGGGCAGTTCGCAAACATCCAGGTGGCGCCTTACCGCCATCTGTTGGACATCCATCCATCCTCCGCTTTATCCTCTATTAGGGTCGTGGAGGGGGGGGGGGTTCCCCATGCCCAGCCAGGGGGGGGGTTCCCCATGCCCAGCCAGGGGGGAGGGGGTTCCCCATGCCCAGCCAGGGGGGAGGGGGTTCCCCATGCCCAGCCAGGGGGGGGGGTTCCCCATGCCCAGCCAGGGGGGGGGGGTTCCCCATGCCCAGCCAGGGGGGAGGGGGTTCCCCATGCCCAGCCAGGGGGGAGGGTTCCCCATGCCCAGCCGGGGGGGGGGGAGGTTTCCCCATGCCCAGCCAGGGGGGGGGGGTCCCCATGCCCAGCCAGGGAAGGGGGTTCCCCATGCCCAGCCAGGGGGGGGGGGGGTTCCCCATGCCCAGCCAGGGGGGGGGGGTTCCCCATGCCCAGCCGGGGGGGGGGTTCCCCATGCCCAGCCAGGGGGGGGGGGGGTCCCCATGCCCAGCCAGGGAAGGGGGTTCCCCATGCCCAGCCGGGGGGGGGGTTCCCCATGCCCAGCCAGGGAAGGGGGTTCCCCATGCCCAGCCAGCCAGGGGGGGGGGGTTCCCCATGCCCAGCCAGGGGAGAACGTCTGGGGGCGCTGGCCAGATAGACCCAGGACAGGGCGCCAATCCATCGCTGGGCACACACTCACTCAAACAGACACACTCTATATGGGGCAATTAAGAGAATTCAGTTGACTTGATTCATGTTTTTGGACTGTGGGAGGAAACTGGCAAAGTCGGAGGAGACCCATGCGGACATGGGGAGAACATGGAAACTCCACCCAGATTGGGATTCGAACCGGGAATCCCCAGCATTGAGAGGAGAACATGCTACTTCAACTTCACTGGACAGATACACCAAGGACAGGACGCCAATCTATCGCTAGGCATACACTCACCCACACAGACACACACAGACACACACACACACACACACACACACACACACACTCTATATGGGGCAATTGGGAGAATTCAGTTGACTTGATCCAGGTTTTTGGACTGTGAGAGGGAACTGGAGAACCTGGAGGAAACCCACACGGACACGGGGAGAACATGGAAACTCCGCCCAGATTGGGATTCGAACCGGGAATCACCAGCGCTGAGAGGAGAACGTGCTACTTCAACTTCACTGGGCAGATACACCAAGGACAGGACGCCAATCTATCGCTAGGCATACACTCACTCACATAGACACACACACACACACTCTATATGGGGCTACTTGGAGCATTCAGTTTATCTTGAATCCATGTTTTTGGATTGTGGGAGGAAACCGGAGAACCTCCATCCAGTTTGGGATGCTACAGTGACAGTTTACAACTCCACCTAACTCATTGCTTATTGGTTCGAGTCCTGATCCCACCAATTACCATGAGCTGAAGTGCCCTTGGGTAAGACACCTACCCCCAACTGCTCCCCAAGCTCCGGGTTAATGTGCTCACTCAGTGTGTGTGTGTGTGTGTGTGTGTGTGTGTGTGTGTGTGTGTGTGTCACTGCACAGACGGGTTAAATGTGGAGGATTAATTCTTCTGTGTGTAAGTACAGAAGACAAAATAGGGTTTGATTATCAGATTAGAACCCCACACTGAGCTGCTACACACTCAATGGACTCTGCTTGCATCCAAATAAAGAACAGAGTAAAAGAACTAAGAACTAAACTAGAAGTAAAGAACTAAACTAGATCTAAAGAACTAAACTAGATCTAAAGAACTAAACTAGAACTTAAGAACTAAACTAGAACTAAAGAACTAAACTAGAACTAAAGAACTAAACTAGAACTAAACTAGAAGTAAAGAACTAAACTAGAACTAAACTAGAACTAAAGAACCAAAGAACTAAACTAGAACTTAAGAACTACAGTACAACTTAAGAACTAAAGAACTAAACTAGAACTAAAGAACTAAACTAGAACTTAAGAACTAAACTAGATCTAAAGAACTAAACTAGAACTAAAGAACTAAACTAGAACTAAAGAACTAAACTAGAACTAAACTAGAAGTAAAGAACTAAACTAGGACTAAAGAACCAAAGAACTAAACTAGAACTAAAGAACTAAACTAGAACTTAAGAACTAAACTGGAACTAAAGATCTAAACTAGAACTAAAGAACTAAACTAGAACTTAAGAACTAAACTAGAACTAAACTAGAACTTAAGAACTAAACTAGAACTAAAGAACTAAACTAGAACTAAAGAACTAAACTATAACTTAAGAACTAAACTAGAACTAAAGAACTAAACTAGAACTAAACTATAACTTAAGAACTAAACTAGAACTAAAGAACTAAACTATAACTTAAGAACTAAACTAGAACTTAAGAACTAAACTAGAATTAAAGAACTAAACTAGAACTTAAGAACTAAACTAGAACTTAAGAACTAAACTAGAACTAAACTAGAACTTAAGAACTAAACTATAACTTAAGAACTAAAAAAGTAGTTAAAGAACTTCAAAGTGAGTCTATACAGTAACTTTATAAAGTAAGTTTAGTCAGTGTATGTAGTATGGCATGACCACCAGCAGGGGGCAACATTGTAGTTTTTTTTTTTTAACCCACACATACGCACAAACACGGTGGTCTAGAACATTCATCCATTATCTTCCACTTTATCCTCTATTAGGGTCGCGGTGGGTTCCCCCATGCCCATCCAGGGGAGAACGTTTCGGGCGCTGGGCAGATAGACCCAGGACAGGGCGCCAATCCATCGCTGGGCACACACTCACTCACACAGACACACTCTATATGGGGCAATTTGGAGAATTCAGTTGACCTTGATACATGTTTTTGGACTGTGGGAGGAAACCGGAGAACCCGGAGGAAACCCACGCAGACACGGGGAGGACATGGAAACTCCACCCAGATTGGGATTCCAAACGGGAATCCCTAGCGCCGAGAGGAGAACATGCTAAACCACTAAGCCCCCGTGCCGCCCTGGTCTGGAGGAGTGTAATGAATATTAGGGAAGGCAGAACCGCGGGCACAGAGGGAGGGTGACTGACTCACCTGCTGGAGGTTCTGCTGGGTTTTGGTGCTGAAATGTGGAACAGGCCTTGTTCTCCAGTGGCGATGAGGGGCGGGGGCAGACTGACGGTACCGGGGTGGGGAACGTGTGGAGACTGCACGGCCAGGCCCCTCCTGCAGCATCAGAGCTTTAACACTCAACCAGGCCTCGAGTTCTGTGTTTATAAAGAACGTTTATTCCGCCGCTCGACGCCGTACGGACGGAACAGAACACACACAATCGGCACTGTGAGGCATTATCACGGCGGCATGGGAGTGACTGCTGATCGCAACGCTACAGAACCGCCACAGAACCGCTACAGAACCGTTACAGAACCAGTAAACATATACAAACAGCAACATGCAGCGATAAGTGCACACAAGTTCCTTTTTATTACAGAACCATTACTAGTTTAGGTGAAGTATGACGGCTGGAGAACAGTGACATCGGGGGTGGGGGGGAATGCGGTGGGGGGGTAAAGCCACCGGTGATGGAGGTAGTGTGACACCTTTGTAATTACATTTGCATGGGGGGGGGGGGGGCGCAGCATAGAATAACAATCATTCATTCATTATCTCCCGCTTTATCCTCTATTAGGGTCACGGTGGGGGGTTCCCCATGCCCATCCAGGGGAGAACGTTTCGGGCGCTGGGCAGATACACCCAGGACAGGACGCCAATCCATCGCTGGACACACACTCACTCACACAGACACACTCTATATGGGGCAATTTGGAGAACTCAATTGACTTGATCCATGTTTTTGGACTGTGGGAGGAAACCGGAGAACCCGGAGGAAACCCACGCAGACACGGGGAGAATGTGGAAACTCCACCCAGATGGGGATTCGAACCGGGAATCCCTAGCGCTGAGAGGAGAACATGCTAAACCACTAAGCCACCTTCTAAATGACAAAGTAAATGTAAATGTAAATACATAGTTCCATTTTATTTTATTTTTTATCTTTATTCTAGGGCGGCACGGTGGCTTAGTGGTTAGCATGTTCTCCTCTCAGCACTAGGGATTCCCGGTTCGAATCCCCATCTGGGTGGAGTTTCCATGTCCTCCCCGTGTCCGCGTGGGTTTCCTCCGGGTTCTCCGGTTTCCTCCCACAGTCCAAAAACATGGATCAAGTCAATTGAGTTCTCAAAAAAATTGCCCCATATAGAGTGTGTGTGTGTGAGTGAGTGTGTGTCCAGGGATAGATTGGCGCCCTGTCCTGGGTTTATCTGCCCAGCGCCCGAGACGTTCTCCCCTGGATGGGCATGGGGAACCCCCCCCCCCTAATAGAGGATAAAGCGGGAGATAATGAATGAATGAATCTTTATTCTAGGGCGGCATGGTGGCTTAGTGGTTTAGCATGTTCTCCTCTCAGCGCTAGGGATTCCCGTTTCGAATCCCCATCTGGGTGGAGTTTCCATGTTCTCCCCGTGTCTGCGTGGGTTTCCTCCGGGTTCTCCGCTTTCCTCCCACAGTCCAAAAACATGGAT
>JAFMOC010000610.1:120000-130997 GCA_019802505.1 Corydoras sp. C115
AGTGTTGTCTCTGTGTCTCTGAACTCTTTTGGAGACTTTTGTATTAAAATCACTTCTTTTCAGTTAAAGGTCAGAGGAACAGAACGGCCGGCTGCGGCTCCGGCACACGCTGTTCCACCGCTGGCTCAACTCCCACCGCCACGGAGAACCGGCCGTCCGGCGTCTGGCTGCAGCACACACTCCACATGGGGCTGTTAATCACACGGCTGCCCACACAGAAAACCTCCCTCATAAATATATATATATCCATTCATTATCTTCTGCTTTATCCTCTATTAGGGTCGCGGGGGGGGGGGGGGGTTCCCCAAGCCCATCCAGGGGAGAACGTTTTAGGCGTTGGGCAGATAGACCCAGGACAGGGTGCCGAACTATCACTGGACACACACTCACACTCACTCACACACTCTATATGGGGCAATTTGGAGAACTCAATTGACGCTGATCCATGTTTTTGGACTTTGGGAGGAAACCGGAGAACCCGGAGGAAACCCACGCGGACACGGGGAGAACATGGAAACTCCACCCAGATGGGGATTCGAACCGGGAATCCCTAGTGCTGAGAGGAGAACATGCTAAACCACTAAGCCACCGTGCCGCCCCACCCTATATATATATATATATATTTTTTTTTTTTTTAAAGAAGGAACCTTGTGAGGTTCCGAGGTTCAGTGGGGCAATTATCCTGTGTGTGTTTGTGTGTGTGTGTGTGTGTGTGTGTGTGTGTGTGTGTGTGTGACACTCACCGGTCGTAATCGCCGTTACACAGGGCTCTGACGGGGATGGTGAAGGGCTGCCACACTGGGTTCAGGGTATTTTTGATCACCTCGGTTCTGTGGCAGATCGTGAACCTGCAAGAGAACATCAGAGTCGTCTGATCCGCATCTGATCGTCTGATATAATGATATATTATTATATCATTATTATAAGATTATATTATAAGATTATATTATTATTATATTATTTTTATATGATTATATGATTATATTATTATTATATTATTATATTATTTTTATATGATTATATGATTATATTATTATATGATTATATTATTATATCATTTATTATATCATTATATTATTTTAGTATTATACGACTATATTATTATTATTATATGATTATATTATTATTATATGATTATATTATTATTATTATATTATTTTTATATGATTATATGATTATATTATTATTATATTATTTTTATATGATTATATGATTATATTAGTATTATTTTTATATGATTATATGATTATATTAGTATTATATGATTTTATTATTATTATATTATTATTATATGATTATATTATTACAGTGTGTATATTTTTGTCCACAGTTTTTTTTTGTCTGATCTCTTTAGAATCAGGACAGTTGTCTTGTCTGTCCTCAGGTCTTTGGAGTGTAATTAAGGATATGTAGGGCGCGGTGGCCGATCCCTGCGCTTACGTTCCGTCCTCATTGCTGCGGTAGAACACCAGAAAGGGGTCTGACTTCCCGAAGAAGTCCTTCTTATCCAGCTTGTTGGCACAGAGCTGCATGGTGGCAATATCCTGATGAAACGCACAGAGAGGAAATGAAGTGTAATCAGAATCAGAGCTGCAGCTCTGCAGCCGGCTGCATTTCGCTGGAAAAAAATTATTAATTCATAAAACATTTAATTAATGATTTTTAATGACGAATACATTTTTAGGGGATGCTGGAGCTTATTTGGAAAAGGTGTGGAAACCCCCTGGACAGCCTGGCAGCCCATCGCAGGGCAGACACACACACACACACACATACGCAAACACACACACAAAAGTGCTAACAACCACGCCTCTGTGCTGCCCCCTGCTGAAGCCATCGTGAATCAAACGTCACTGAGGCGTGAGGAACTGCCGCTGTGACTGACCGTAATCAGTCCGTCACAACGACGGCTTTGGATTTAAACAGAACAGACATTTAAATCTGTACTGAAGCAGAGTTCAGACACCGAACCGAAATCCCGTTACCGTCAGCACTGATTTCACTCCAGAGTAAAACATTCATTCATTCATTCATTCATTCATTATCTCCCGCTTTATCCTCTAGTAGGGTCGCGGTGGGGTTCCCCATGCCCATCCAGGGGAGAACGTTTCGGGCGCTGGGCAGATAGACCCAGGACAGGGCGCCAATCTATCGCTGGGCACACACTCACTCACACACACACACTCTATATGGGGCAATTTGGAAACCTCAATTGACTTGATCCATGTTTTTGGACCGTGGGAGGAAACCTGGAGAACCCGGAGGAAACCCACGTGGACGTGGGGAGAACATGGAAACTCCACCCAGATTCGAACCAGGAATCCCTAGTGCTGAGAGGAGAACATGCCAAGCACTAAGCCACCCTATATATTCATTCATTCATTATCTTCCGCTTTATCCTCTATTAGGTTCCCCATGCCCATCCAGGGGAGAACGTTTCGGGCGCTGGGCAGATAGACCCAGGACAGGGCGCCAATCCATCACTGGGCACACACTCAATCACACACACACACTCACACACACACACACTCTATATGGGGCAATTTGGAGAACTCAATTGACTTGATCCATGTTTTTTGGACTGTGGGAGGAAAGCGGAGAACCCGGAGGAAACCCACGTAGACACAGGGAGAACGTGGAAACTCCACCCTTATGGGGATTCAAACCAGATACACCCAGGACAGGGTGCCAATCCATCACTGGGCACACACTCACTCACACACACACACACACTCTATATGGGGCAATTTGGAGAACTCAATTGACTTGATCCATGTTTTTTGGACTGTGGGAGGAAAGCGGAGAACCCGGAGGAAACCCACGTGGATACGGGGAGAACATGGAAACTCCACCCAGATGGGGATTCGAACCGGGAATCCCTAGTGCTGAGAGGAGAACGTGCTAAACCACTAAACCACCGTGCCGCCCGGAGTAAAACAGTTGGCTATTAAAGTACATGGCGTTTTTTTTTGTTTTTTTGTTTCCTCTCTGTGGGTGAGATCGATGGTCTCAGAGTAATTTGCACTTTCACTTCCCACACTGATTGCTCTAAATTACCTGCTCGCCCTCCGAGGTTTCTATATATAATAAAAACCATGAAAGCTGAAATTGTATAGAGTGATGGCACGGCATAATGCATTCAGCGGAACCTGTGGGTACAAACATATTTGGCTAGGTGCAAGCATATGAGTGTGTGTGTGTGTGTGTGTGTTTGTGTGTGTGTGTGTGTGTGTGTGTGTGTGCGCATCACACTCACCCTGCAGTTGCTAAGCTCTTCAGCAGTAAAGATGATGTTGCCGCATTTCTTGCCCGGTATCCCCCTGAAGCACAGAACCGGGAAGCAGATGTAATTTAGTGTGCAGAATGAAAAGCCTGATTGGAGAGAGTCGAGAGTTTAATGCAGTTTTTTTGTGAACTCAAGGTCACGAAGGCGAACGGCGCCTGCAAATGAGAACCAGACGCAGGTGCGACCAACATTTTGCGCTCATTCGTGGAAGCGTGGAGGAGCCGCCGATTGAGACGCAAAAGCTGAGGTTTTAAAAAGGAAATCCAGCGAGCGGCAGAACCTTAGAGAGATTAATTAGAAAACGCTAATAAAGCGCCGACCGACGGGAGAACGAACTGAAACGACCAGAGAATTAAAGAACAAAGAAATCTGACTATAATGAGGTCGTTTCACCTGATCAACATTCATTTACATTTACATTTAACATTTGGTCATTTATTGGACGCTTTTATCCAAAGCGACTTACAAGGTGAGCACAGGGTTCATCACAACATCCCTGGAGCAATGAGGGTTAAGGGTCTTGCTCAAAGACCCACATTGGTAACTTCAGTGGACCTGGGATTTGAACCCCCAACCTTCAGATGGATAGCCCAACACCCTGACCACTGAGCTACCCCGCCCTCATTTACATTTACATTTACATTTAGTCATTTAGCCGACGCTTTTATCCAAAGCGACTTACAAATGAGAACACCACAAGTCAGAAGCCATGGAGAAAACCAAATGGTCTGATTGTTATTCGATGCTGTGTGGCCCCTCCCCCCCCCCCCCCCCTTTTTTTTTTTTTTTTTTTTTTTTTTTCTTTCTTATTTTACTACAACAGGTATTTGTTAAAGAGATGCGTCTTCAGTAGTTTCTTAAACCTGTTTAGTGATTCTGCCTTACGGACAGAGTTGGGAAGATTTTTGGAAAATGAACATTCAGCTCATTAAAGTCTATATGAACTATAATGGTTTAAAGAACGGGGATCTGAGTTTGCATGTTCTTCCCGTGTCCGCGTGGTTTTCCTCCGGGTTCTGTGATGTTCACAGCCCGAAAACATGGATTTTGGGTAAATTGACAGCTCTAAATTGCCCCATGTAAATTGCCCCATATAAGTGTGTGTGCACAGCGATAGATTGGCGCCCTGTCCTGGGTGTATCTGCCCACAAAGTGCAATGTAACTGAACTAATCTTAGTTTTGTTAAACTTTCCTGCATTTACAGACTAATTATCCCATAAATAACGTGTGAAACAATTAACGTGTATAATTAAAGTATTGGGTATCTATAGGGTGGCTTAGTGGTTTGGCATGTTCTCCTCTCAGCACTAGGGATTCCCGGTTCGAATCCCCATCTGGGTGGAGTTTCCATGTTCTCCCGTGTCCGCGTGGGTTTCCTCTGGGTTCTCCGGTTTCCTCCCACAGTCCAAAAACATGGATCAAGTCAATTGAGTTCTCCAAATTGCCCCATATAGAGTGTGTCTGTGTGAGTGAGTGTGTGCCCAGCGATAGGTTGGCGCCCTGTCCTGGGTGTATCTGCCCAGTGCCCCGAAACGTTCTCCCCTGGATGGGCATGGGGAACCCCACCGCGACCCTAATATAGGATAAAGTGGAAGATAATAAATGAATGAATGAATGAATGAATAAATTGCCCCATATAGTGTGTGTGTGCACAGCGATAGATTGGCACCCTGTCCTGGGTGTATCTGCCCACAAAGTGCAATATAACTGAACTAATCTTAGTTTTGTTAAACTTTCCTGCATTTACAGACTAATTATCCCATAAATAAGGTGTGAAACAATTAACGTGTATAATTAAAGTATTGGGTATCTACAGGTAAGTACTGTAGATGTTTAAATGCAGTGTGTTTACAGAGTATTAATCTCCTAAATAAGACGCAGAGCCCCGAAATGTGTCGACGTTATTGTTTTTCATCCAGAGAACATTCGGAACTCGGTACATTTTAAGCGTATAGAGTTGGTCCCGCAGCGCCGAGGCGTCACCAGCAGAGCGGAAATCCTGCCGTCACGATTGCAACGCGATCACGATTCTGAACGGCATTGTTCAGACATACCCCCCCCCCCCATCTGTTCCCTTATTTGCCTCCTCACAGGGCGCGTCAGGCAAACACGGGGAGAGGCTCCACCGAGCCGTCGACAGATCTGAGACGGAGGCTTGGCTCGCGGTCTGGACTCAGGACTCCAGACGCTCCGGGTTCTCTGTCAATAAAGAACGACGAAGCAGCACGAGGCCGGATGTTCGGAACGTGTTACCTCTTTGCATCCCGTGGTTTATTATGATATTAAACGTACAGAATTGACCGCAGGGGTCTGAAGGGATTGAAGATTAGAGCTCAGAGTTCATTCATTCATTCATTCATTATCTCCCACTTTATCCTCTATTAGGGTCGCAGGGATGGGGTTCCCCATGCCCATCCAGGGGAGAACATCTCGGGCGCTGGGCAGATAGACCCAGGACAGGGCGCCAATCCATCGCTGGGCACACACTTACTCTTTATATTAATGATCATCATACAGATCGACCATCTATCTTCAGCTTAATCCTATACAAGGGTTGGGGGGGGGGGGGGGGGTTGACATGCCCATCCAGGGGACAACGTTTCAAGCGTTGGGCAGATAGACCCAGGACAGGGCGCCAATCCATCACCGGACACACACTCACTCACAGACACACTCTATATAGGGCAATTTAGAGCAGCCAATTCTTAAAAGCATAAAAATCCATGTTTTTTGGACTGTGGGAGGAACCTGGAGAACCCGGAGGAAACCCACGCAGACATGGGGAAAACATGGAAACTCCACCCAGATGGGGATTCGAACCGGGAACCCCTGACGCTAAGAGGCGAACCTTCTGATGATAAATCTGAAACATTTAATGTGATTTGTTAATATTAATATTCATTCATTCATTCATTCATTATCTCCCGCTTTATCCTCTATTAGGGTCGCGGTGGGGTTCCCCATGCCCATCCAGGGGAGAACGCCTCGGGCGCTGGGCAGATACACCCAGGACAGGGCGCCAATCCATCGCTGGGCACACCCCCACTCAAACACACACTCTATATGGGGCAATTTTTGAGAATTCAATTGACTTGATCCATGTTTTTGGACTGTGGGAGGAAACCGGAGAACCCGGAGGAAACCCACGCGGACACTCCACCCAGATGGGGATTCGAACCGGGAATCCCTAGCGCTGGGAGGAGAACATGCTAAACCTGAGCCACCATGCCCCGAGCTCAGAGTTGTTATTGGTTAATCCATAATCAAGGTAGAAAAACAGACGCTCGGGTCAAAAGCGAAAGATCGATACGACACGACGAAGGACGCGCCATCGGGACGAAATCAAAATCACTGATAAAGAACGACGGGGCAACAATGCCAGTCAAGGACGCAGCGAGAAAAGATCGGCCAGCAAGATGTTTATAAAGTTACCATGGAAACGAACGGTGGTCAAGCTGAGCAGTGAGGGTAAATACACACAACCGGTTATACACAACTTTAGTTCTGCATTATACAAAAAAAACAGACCTTCAGCGTTGACAACTCCGACCTTTAGATCGTGGCCACGCCCACCTGCTTCTTTTATTTTTTTACATTGCTCTAATTTAAAATCCATCCATCCATTACCATGGGGGGGGGTTCCTCCATGCCCATCCAGGGGAGAACGATCTATCTATCGCTGGGCACACACTCACTCACACAGACACACTCTATATGGGGCAATTTGGAGAATTCAATTGACTTGATCCATGTTTTTTGGACTGTGGGAGGAAACCGGAGAACCCGGAGGAAACCCATGCAGACACGGGGAGAACATGGAAACTCCACCCAGATGGGGATTCGAACCGGGAATCCCACAGTCCAAAAACATGGATCAAGTCAATTGAATTCTCCAAATTGCCCCATATAGAGTGTGTCTGTGAGTGAGTGTGTGTCCGGTGATGGATTGGCGCCCTGTCCTGGGTCTATCTGCCCAGCGCCCGAGACGTTGTCCCCTGGATGGGCATGTCAAATGTCAATCCCCCCCCCCCAACCCTTGTATAGGATTAAGCTGAAGATAGATGGACGATCTGTATGATGATCATTAATATAAAGCTTGAGCCCCCCCTGCACCCTTTGTTTATTGTAGTTTACAGGTCTGTGTAAGGTCCGAGTCCAGGTCCGGGCTGCGGGTCATGGATTATCTGCCATGTGTGGTAATAACAGTAATGACGACGTATGAGCCACGGCGTGCGGCTGATGGAAAAAAAGCTCCAAGGTCGCGGCAAGGTCACCGCAGAGAAAGCCTTTGTGGTAAACAAACAAACTCGGCCATCGCTGATTCAGGAGGAACGCACGTCCGGCGTCTCTGACGGCGTGAAAGGACGTGGTTCTGATGAGTGAATTAAAGAACGGCTGATCCTCATCTCGTTACATCAGCGTGATGACGAGCTGGAGCTTAAACACCACAGACCACAGACTCTGCATGTAAAAAAATAATTTATATAAACCTAGGTGGCACGGTGGCTTAGTGGTTTAGCATGTTCTCCTCTCAGCGTCATAGGATATCCGGCTTCAATACACCCAGAGTAATGACGGGATACAGCCAGAGACACACCCATGATCGGGATACCCTAGGACAAGGATACCCCCCCCCTGCCCCCCACACCCTCTGTGGACAGGATACACCAGGACAGGGATACGTCTAAGGTCAGAGACACTCCAGGACAGGGATACACCCAGGACTGGGTACACCCAGAGACACCCAGGACTGGTAGGGATACACCCAGGACAGGGATACACCCAGAGACACACCAGGCGTGGGATACACCCAGAGATAACACCCAGGACAGGGACACACCCAGACAGGATACACCCAGGACAGGGATACACCCAGGACAGGGATACACCCAGAGATACACCCAGGACAGAGATACACCCAGAGATACACCCAGGACAGGGATACACCCAGAGATACACCCAGGACAGGGATACACCCAGAGATACACCCAGGACAGAGATACACCCAGGACAGGGATACACCCAGAGATACACCCTAGGACAGGGATACACCCAGAGATACACCCAGGACAGGGATACACCCAGAGATACACCCAGGACAGAGATACACTCCCAGGATTTACACCAGAGATACACCTAGGACGGGATACACCCAGAGATACACCAGGACAGGGATACACGGTTGAATCCAGAGATACACCCAGGACAGGGATACACCCAGAGATACACCAGGACAGGGATCACCTCAGAGATACACCCAGGACCAGGGATACACTCCCAGACGATATCCACCCAGGACAGAGATACACTCCAGGACAGGGATACACCCAGAGATACACCTAGGACACGGATACACCAATACAACCAGGACAGGGATACACCAATTGACACCCCATGTTTTTGGACTGTGGGAGGAACCCAGCAGATACACCCAGGACAGGGAAACCCATGCAGACACGTGACACCCATGGACAGAGATACACCCAGACAGAGGATTCGAACCGGACAGAGATCCCAGGACAGGATACACCCAGAGATACACATGGATCAGGGATACACCCAAGTGATACACCAGGACAGAGAGACCCCCAGAAATATAGACCCTGTGTGAGTGAGGTACACCCAGTAAATACACCCAGGACAGGGATCCTGTCCTGGAGACACATCTGGACAGGGATACACCCGAAGACAGAGATCTCACCCAGGGCAGGGATACACCCAGGAGAAGAGATAAAGACGAGATACATGATATGACAGGGGATACACCCATGACCATGAGATTATTACCCAGGACAGAGATACCCCCAGAAATACACCCAGGACAGAGACACACCCAGGACAGGGCGCCAATCCATCGCTGGGCATAAAATACGATTGAATTTCTGATCATTCGTTTTTGTTTAAAGACAGTGATGAACCTGCAAAGCTCCGGTTCGTCTTAATGTTACTGTGGACGCAGTGTTCCGGCATCAGTCATCAGAACCGGATCATCAGAACCGGAGTCTGACGTCACCGACCCGCAAAAGTTTCCTACAAGAAAAACGTGGAATCCATAAGTGCTGCTGGTTGGTCTCTGCGCAGCGTTAATTACAGATCCAGGGAGGAGTGCCGCTGCCGTAAATAGAGGAGCAGCATCCTGAGCTGATTATATTAGTGAATCTCAGGTGCCTCCCGACCTCCCTGGAGCACTAATTACAGTCCTGGCAACCTCGTTCCGAACTCCTAATTAAGGTCTTCAGGACTGACAGTCGGGAACTTTTCCCAAATTCTCATCGCTGCATAATGAAGCGTTCCTCGAACCTGCAGATTGAAATTCAGCCGGAGGAGGCGGCTGGATGAGCCTCCGTTTCATTAGGAAGCAAACGGGCGCGCAGAAGACGGAGACGAGGAAGATGAGGAAGAGGAGGAGGACGTCCAGGTCTCCCACAGACATCTCAATATGTGAAGCTGAAGCGCGCACTGCGCGAACGTTACAGCAATGCGGAACGGAGTCCCGATGATTTGAGGTTAAGTGACGGAACGCCACAGAGGACAACATTTACTAAGACAATTCGGATAAAAGCAGGGCATTAAGGCAGCACACGTAGCAGTGGCAGCAGAGCGGCATCAGTCACGACACCTCCCGCAGAAAAACGCGCGGGCAGCAAGGCGCCAACCCCCTGCGGGCCCTTGGTGGAAGTCGAGGACCCTCCTATGTAGAGCTTGCAACGCGTGGCGGAGGAGAACAAGGGCTCCCCCCAGTGTCTCATCGCAGGTGGTGCAGCAACGGCAGAACCAAGGTGGGTTGATGCGTCCCCACAGAACTCTGAGAGCAATAAGGAGTCAGGAGACTCTAGGAGAACTCCTCGCCATTCATGCTACGGGTGCTGGGATAGGCTCCAGCACACCTCATGACCCTGAGCCGGATAAGCGGATTAGAAGAGTTTTCCTTAAGAAGATTGAAATATGAAATATCGTTTTTTTTGTTCTTTTTTTTTGGGATTCTGATGTAAGAACGTCGTCTCGCCGGAGAAACCCAGCAGAACCCGCCACACTTAATCCTGTACTAGGGTCGCGGGGGGGACAGGGGGGGGACGGGGGATGGGTTCCCTATGCCCATCCAGGGGAGAACGTTTCGGCCTCTGGGCAGATACACCAAGGACAGGGCGCCGATCACTTGGCACACACTCACTCACACAGACACACTCTATATGGGGCAATTTGGAGCATTCAGTTGACCTTGAATACATGTTTTTGGACTGTGGGAGGAAACCGGAGAACCTCCGTCCAGATTGGGATTCGAACCGGGAATCCCCAGAGCTGAGAGGAGAACATGTTGACCACTAAGCCACCGTCCATCTACTATCTTCTGCTTTATCCTCTATTAGAGTCGTGGGGGGGGGGGTTCCCCATGTCCATCCAGGGGAGAACTTTTCGGGGCGCAGGGCAGATACACCCAGGACAGGGCGCCCACTCTATCACTGGGCACACACTCACTTCCACACACCACACACTCCTATAATGGGTGCCAGTTTGGAGAACTCGATTGACCTTGAACAAACCAAATGGATGGAAATGGGACGGGCATCACCACAGGCCCCAACCCCATGGTGCCCAAACCAAAAGGTGCCCAACCCACAGTACAACCAATTGCCCAAACCCCCAGTACAACCACATGGTGCCCCAAACCCCCCAGTAAAGACCACTGGTGCCCAAAACCCAAAGGGACCA
>JAFMOC010000611.1:0-2500 GCA_019802505.1 Corydoras sp. C115
TAGTGTATGTCGGTGTGAGTGTTCAGTGATACGATTGCCCCCCTGTCCCTGGTGTATCTGCCCAGCAGCCCGAAACGTTCTCCCCTGAATTGGGCATGAGGAACCCCCCCCCCCCCCCCCCCCCCCCCCGCGACCCTAGTGAAGGATAAAGCGGAAGATGATGGATGGATGGAGGCAGGTGGCATGGTGTCTTAGTGGTTTGGCATGTTCTCCTCTCAGCGCTGGGGATTCCCGATTCGAATCCCAATCTGGGTGGAGTTTGCATGTTCTCCCCGTGTCCGCGTGGGTTTCCTCCGACTTCTCCGGTTTCCTCCCACAGACCAAAAACATGGATTCAAGGTCAATTGAATTCTCCAAATTGCCCCATATAGAGTGGGTCACTGTGTGTCTGTGTGAGTGAGTGTGTGTCCAGTGATAGATTGCCCCCCTGTCCTGGGTGTATCTGCCCAACGCCCGAGAAGTTCTCCCAGCGCTAAGAGGAGAACATGCCAAACCGCTAGTAAAAATTGTTTAAATTGAATTCAAATGAAAAAGTTCAGCCACCACATCTGTCTGCCTGAAGGTGGCGCCACATCAACAACGTCAGTCTGAACGTCGCTGCACAGCTCAAAGCCTGCCCTCGTGTTCTGCTGGGTATCACGGCGAGAACGTTCCTCAAACCTGGCGTGGTTCCCAGATGGGAACATTGGATCACTCTCACCTCACATGCACCTTTAAGAGCCTCCTCCTCCACCTCCTCCTCACTAAGCCGTACGTGCTCTTTAAAAGAGATTCTGGATCTACAGGCGTAACCCGAGGTTCTCCCGGGCGACTCCGGAACGACGTACGCTGCAACCTCGCTGTTGAATGGAGGTCACTCCACCCTCTGGTTTAAAGATGGGAGTCTGAAGGGGGGCGGAGTGACTCCACATGGTCCACGAGGCTTTTTGCTAATTTTAGGATATCATTAAACTAATGAGCATGGGTGGAGTTTGCATGTTCTCCTCATGGACCAAGGTCAATTGAGTTCTCCAAATTGCCCCATGTAGAGTGTGTCTGTGTGAGTGAGTGTGAGTGATAGGTTGGCCCCCTGTCCTGGGTGTATCTGCCCAGCGCCCGAAACGTTCCCCCCTGGATGGGCATGGGGAACCCCACTGCGACCCTAATAGAGGATAACGCAGAGGATAATGGATGGATGTTCTAAAAGCGGGCAGCGTGATGGCTTGGCATGTTCTCCTCTCAGCGTTGGGGATTCTTGGTTCGAATCCCAATCTGGGTGGAGTTTGCATGTTCTCCCCGTGGGTTTCCTCCAAGTTTTCTGGTTTCCTCCCACAGTCCAAAAACATGGATCAAGGTGAATTGGGTTCTCCAAATTGCCCCATATAGAGTGTGTTTGTGTGAGTGAGTGAGTGTGTGTTAAGTGATAGGTTGCCCCCCTGTCCTGGGTCTATCTGCCCAGCGCCCGAAACGTTCCCCCCTGGATGGGCATGGGGAACCCCACCGCGACCCTAATAGAGGATAACGCAGAAGATAATGGATGGATGTTCTAAAAGCGGGCGGCGTGACGGCTTGGCATGTTCTCCTCTCAGCGTTGGGGATTCTCGGTTCGAATCCCAATCTGGGTGGAGTTTGCATGTTCTCCCCGTGGGTTTCCTCCGGGTTTTCTGGTTTCCTCCCACAGTCCAAAAACATGGATCAAGGTGAGTTGAGTTCTCCAAATTGCCCCATATAGAGTGTGTTTGTGTGAGTGAGTGAGTGTGTGTTAAGTGATAGATTGCCCCCCTGTCCTGGGTGTATCTGCCCAGCGCCCGAAACGTTCCCCCCTGGATGGGCATGGGGAACCCCACCGCGACCCTAATAGAGGATAACGCAGAAGATAATGGATGGATGTTCTAAAAGCGGGCGGCGTGATGGCTTGGCATGTTCTCCTCTCAGCGTTGGGGATTCTTGGTTCGAATCCCAATCTGGGAGGAGTTTGCATGTTCTCCCCGTGGGTTTCCTCCAGGTTTTCTGGTTTCCTCCCACAGTCCAAAAACATTGATCAAGGTGAATTGAGTTCTCCAAATTGCCCAATATAAAGTGTGTGTGTGTGAGTGAGTGTGTGTTCAGCGATAGCTTGCCCCCCTGTCCTGGGTGTATCTGCCCAGCGCCCCAAACGTTCCCCCCTGGATGGGCATGGGGAACCCCACCGTGACCCTAATAGAGGATAACGCAGAAGATAATGGATGGATGTTCTAAAAGCGGGCGGCGTGACGGCTTGGCATGTTCTCCTCTCAGCGTTGGGGATTCTCGGTTCGAATCCCAATCTGGGTGGAGTTTGCATGTTCTCCCCGTGGGTTTCCTCCGGGTTTTCTGGTTTCCTCCCACAGTCCAAAAACATGGATCAAGGTGAGTTGAGTTCTCCAAATTGCCCCATATAGAGTGTGTTTGTGTGAGTGAGTGAGTGTGTGTTAAGTGATAGATTGCCCCCCTGTCCTGGGTGTATCTGCCCAGCGCCCGAAACGTTCTCCCCTGGATGGGC
>JAFMOC010000611.1:12500-45000 GCA_019802505.1 Corydoras sp. C115
GTAATAGAGCCGGGATAGGCTGAGGGCTCGGACTAACTGACTTGTGGTGTTCTCATTTGTAAGTCGCTTTGGATAAAAGCGTCTGCTGAACGAGTAAACGCAAACGGTCCACATTTGGGAGCCGTCTCCCCATGAGGCAAGTGGGCCGGTTGAAAGCGGGGGACGTGGGCCGGAACATCTTTTCTGAACATCTGGGGGCATCGACCCCGCACCCTGCTGGTGTTGCGACCCGACGGACGTACCTCGAAGGCTTGGAAGCTGAGTCCCACGTTGTAGCCCTCGGACACGGTGAGTCTCCACACGCACTCTTTGGACGGCCTGTAATCGTCCGGGTAGTTCGGAGACTGGATCTGCCCCGAGTCCTTGATGACGTCACCGCCGCAAATCGCTATGGAGAGAAGAGGAATGGACCGACGTCAGGCCGACAGGGGAACCCTCTGAAATGGTATTGAGAACCTCAAGTGGACCTACGTCAACGGTCACCAGGCATTTTATTTATGTCACCTCCTTTTTGGCTATAGACGGTTCTAGAGTTATAGTCTGTAGTCCACCTGATTCCCTTTGATCTGTGATGATCAGGACCCCCACAGTGGATCATCTCAGTATATATCCACCCATTGTCTTCAGCTTTATCCTCTACTAGGGTTGCAGGGGAGGGGGGGGTTCCCCATGCCCATCCAGAGGAGAACTTTTCAGGCGCTGGGCAGATTCACCCAGGACAGGGGGGAAATCTATCACTGGACACACACTCACTCACACAGACACACTTTATATGGGGCAATTTGGAGTACTCAATTGACCTTGATCCATGTTTTTGGACTGTGGGAGGAAACCGGAGAACCCGGAGGAAACCCACGCGGAGACACAGGGAGAACATGAAAACTCCAGCCAGATGGGGATTCGAACCGGGAATCCCCAGCGTTGAGATGAGAACATGCTAAACCACTAAGCCACCGTGCCGCCCGCTTTTAGAACATCCATCCATTATCTTCTGCTTTATCCTCAACTAGTGTTGCGGGAAAGGCGGGGGGGTTCTCGATGCCCATCCAGGGGAGAACGTTTCGGGCACTGGGGTGATACACCCAGGACAGGGGGGCAATCTATCACTGAACACATACTTACACACTCTATATGGGGCAATTTGGAGCATTCAATTCACCTTGAGCCATGTTTTTTGGACTGTGGGAGGAAACCGGAAGACCCGGAGGATACCCACGCGGACATGGGGAGGACATGGAAACTGCACCCAGATTAGGATTCGAACCGGAAATCCCCAGCGCTGAGAGGAGAACATGCTACACCACTAAGCCACCGTGCCACCTCTCAGTATATAAATATAGATAATGCTGTTGTGATGAATAGGAACCTCAAGGTTGGATGGGCTACAACAGCAGTGTGCGGTATAGTGTACGTCCTAACGTGCTTGGTGAGTGTGTGACGTCTACGGCACCTTCATACACCGCCGAGAATCCTTTCCCCACCCAGTTACTGCTGCTGCGGAACTCGATCCACATCCGGCTGTCGGTGGAGGTCAGCGTCTCGGGAATCTTATCTCCACAAAAGCGACCTGCGTGCACAGAACCAAGACAGAACCGGGATTTGTCATAATGACCCCCATAACGATGTGTAAGGAGTCCCGGCGTGTAGTGGAGTACAGCTCCACCTCTTTCTGTGATTTATTCCCAATAATACACAACCTCGAGTGTCTGATTGCTTTAATAAAACACTTACAAACACACTATAATAAACAACAAGTATCGCTGAGTAACAGGATTCCGGTTTCTCTAACCATCACACTGCCCTCTACTGTCCAAATTCCAGAAGACAGTTTGTAAACAGTGTAACAGGTTTAGTGCTGATCTCTGTTTATTTGAATCTGTATTTTAGGATTTAAACTAATGTATTGTATATCACACCAATGATACCAATGAGTAGCTCAGGGGGGGGTATTGTTAGTAATGTCGCCAAACATTGTAGGTGACAAACAAACGGCTCACCCAATCAGATTTAATGAGCGGAACAACGTGAAATATAACAAATGAAAAACGGGCAGTTCCGCTCCTTTAATCTGATTGGCTGAGCCGTTGGTGGCATTGTAACAATACCCCCTCCCCCCCCTCTGAGCTTCTCATTGGTATCAGTGTGTGATATACAATACATTGTTTTAAATCCTAAAGTACAGATTCATATAAACAGAGATCAGCACTAAACCTGTTACACTGTTTACAAACTGTCTTCTGCAATTTGGACGCTAGAGGGCAGTGTGATGGTGAGAGAAAGCGGAATCCTGTTACTCAGCGATCAGCGTTCACTTTTTAAACCGGACTAGATGACGTGGTGGCGTGTCCAAAGTCTTTTCGTCTCCTCTAGGTCAGAGGTTTCCAAACAGTCATACACCTGAGGGTACCTAGTGAGGGTACCTAGTGAGGGTACCTAGTAAGGGTGCCTTCCTCCAGTATCCGTCCCGCACCTCGATGTAGTCGTACCAGCAGAGGCTGCTCTTGTACAGATCCATGGTGGTGAAGTTCAGCACGATCTGAAAGTCCAGCACAAAGATGTCGGGGTCAGCTCGTGGCCCCTCCCTCACCCCCCCGTACCCCGGTTCTCGCGGTCCTTTACCTTCTCTCCGGGGGTGACCGAGACCCTCCAGATGCAGTGGGTGTAGGAGGGATATCCGTTTGGGTAACCGGGAGACGAGAAGTTGCCTGTGGAATCCTGGAGTGTCTCACCGCATGCTGATGATACAAAGAAACATCAAAGAGATACATCAAAGAGATACAGAGGTCAAGATGGGCGTGGCCCGGTGGCTCCCCAGCTGTTAGTCCAAGCCCTCAGCCTATCCCGGCTCTATTACTGTAATGCGTCACTTCCAAAATCAGAACCTCTACAACTGATTCAGAACTCTGCAGCCCGACTTGTCTTCAACCACCCAATTGAGGTCATGTGACCCAGCTTCCCTCTCTGATGACGTTCTGGATCTGGCCCCTCTGACCTTCACTCTAGTTTTTAAAAACACACTCCGACTCGTTCACTACGTTCTAGTGATGATCGCCACCTGGTGGTTCCACCTCACCCAGGAGCTGGTTCTCACTCCGTGGCGTTCTCCACTGCAAAACTTCTATATTAATATAATAAGGTGATATTAAATAATATTATATATTATATTATGAGTGACCCGTGGCTTAGTGTTTGGCATGTTCTCCTCTCAGTGCTGGGGACTCCCGGTTCAAATCCCAATCTGGGTGGCGTTTCCATGTT
Source organism: Corydoras sp. C115 (assembly GCA_019802505.1). NCBI lineage: Eukaryota > Metazoa > Chordata > Actinopteri > Siluriformes > Callichthyidae > Corydoras > Corydoras sp. C115. Next base: position 15,759 of record JAFMOC010000611.1, read on the forward strand.
CTCCCCGTGACCGCGTGGGTTTCCTCCGTGTTCTCCGGTTTCCTCCCACAGTCCAAAAACATGGATCAAGGTGAATTGAATGCTCCAAATTGCCCCATATAGAGTGTGTCTGTGTGAGTGAGTGTGTGCCCAGCGATAGATTGCCCCCCTGTCCTGCCCGAAATGTCCCCCCACCCCCGACCGTAATAGAGGATAAAGCTGAAGATAAAGGATGGGGTTCACAATTAATAGCAAATACCGAGTCGTCAGGGAGACTTAGTGTTTGGCATGTTCTCCTATAAGATCCAGATTTGAATCCCGATCTGGGTGGAGTTTGCATGTTTTCCCCGTGTCCGCATGGGGAACCCTCTACTAGGGTCGCGGGGGTGGGGGGGGGGGGGTTCTCCATGCTTATCCAGGGGAGAATGTTTTGGGCGCTGGGCGGATACACCCAGGACAGGGGGGCAATCTATCGCTGGACACTCACTCACACAAACACACTCTATATGGGGCAATTTGGAGAATTCAATTCACCTTGATCCATGTTTCTGGACTGTGGGAGGAAATCCACGCGGACACGGGGAGAACATACAAACTCCACCCAGATTGGGATCGGAACCAGGAATTCGGTTTCCTCCCACAGTCCAAAAACATGGATTCAAGGTGAAGTGAATTCTCCAAATTGCCCCATATAGAGTTTGTGTGTGTGAGCGGAACCCGAGGGCGGGGACTCACCCGGACAGCGGTACAGCTTTCTGGCCTGAGAGATGTCTCCTTTGCTGAGTCGGGTTCTCTGCCCGATGGTGGGCTGGATCCCGTTTTCATAGCGCAGGGGCAGGATGGTGTCCAAGAACATCCCCCTGGAACGAGCCCAGGAAGCAAAGTAAGGCGCACGCCCCACGAAGCCCCACCCCCTGATGATGTCACGGCGGGCGGCGCCTCACCTGGAGAACGTGTTCCGGGCATAGTGCATGATGCTGTCGAAGTCGTACGGCTCGCCCAGGGAGTTCACCTCGCCGGGCTCCATCTTCAGGAAGTTGTACTCCTGACCTGCGGGGGGCGGGCGGAGGTGAGCGAGGGTGAGCGGGACGTACGCGACGGAACGGGGGGGCACCGGTCGGGTTCTACCTGGCTGGATGTTGTCCCGGATGATGGTGACGTGGTTGTCGCGGTCGGGGCGCGTGTGCTCGTGCCAGAAGCCGATCACGTGACCCAGCTCGTGGACCACGATGCCGAACTTGTCGCAGTTCTTGCCGATGGAGATGGCCTGGGGCCCGTTGCCACGGCGACCCACGTAGGAGCAGCACCTGCCGGTAATTAGAACCTCGTTAACATACGAATTACATTCAATTATTCAAGTTACTAAAATTCAAACAGCAAGTTTTTGCCTTTAATAATTAGGCAGGGCGGCATGGTGGTTTAGCATGTTCTCCTCTCAGCGCTGGGGATTCCTGTGGGAGGAAACCGGAGAACCCGGAGGAAACCCACGCGGACACGGGGAGGACATGCAAACTCCACCCAGATTTGGATTCGAACCGGGAATCCCTAGTGCTGAGAGGAGAACATGCTGAACCACTAAGCCACCATGCCACTCCCTCATACTCTATATGGGGCAATTTGGGGAGTAATTTCACCTTGAATCCATGTTTTTTTGGACCGTGGGAGAAAACCGGAGAACCCGGAGGAAACCCACGCGGACACGGGGAGGACATGCAAACTCCACCCAGATTGGGATTCGAACCGGGAATCCCCCAGCGCTGAGAGGAGAACATGCTAAACCACTAAGCCACCATGCCACTCCCTTATACTCTATATGGGGCAATTTGGAGAATTCAATTCTCCTTGGATCCATGTTTTTGGACTGTGGGAGGAAAACCGGAGAACCCGGTTCGAATCCCAATCTGGGTAGAGTCTGCATTTTCTCCCCGTGTCCGCGTGGGTTTCCTCCGGGTTCTCCGGTTTCCTCCCACCATCCAAAAAACAAGGATTCATGGTGAAATCACTTCCCCAAATTGCCCCATATAGAGTATGAGGGAGCAGCATGGTGGCTTAGTGAATTGGCAGGTTCTCCTCTCAGTGCTGGGGATTCCCGGTTCGAATCCCAATCTGGGTGGAGGTTGCATGTTCTCCCCGTGTCCGCGTGGGTTTCCTCCGGGTTCTCCGGTTTCCTCCCACCGTCCAAAAACATGGATTCAAGGAGAATTGAATGCTCCAAATTGCCCCATATAGAGTGTGTCTGTGTGAGTGAGTGTGTGTTCAGTGATAGATTGCCCTCCCTGTCCTGGGTGTATCTGCCAAGCGCCCGAAACGTTCTCCCCTGGATGGGCATGGGGAACCACCCCCCCTCCCCCAACCCCCTACGTTATTATAGTGTGTTTGTAAGTGTTTTATTAAAGCAAGACACTCGAGGTTGTGTATTATTGTCAATAAATCACGTAAATGGCTTTATTCAGATTATGGCCACGCCCCCTCGTTAAAGTAATGTTAAAGAATGTTAGATCAGTGTGTTCTAAAGACACATTCGTGTTTACTGATTCTTCAAAGCATCTCTGGGATCCTCGCTGAGCGCTGGGATCAGGCCTGTAAGCCAGGCTCGGGACGTTGGGCAGCGTGTTTGGTGTAATTGGCGCAGCTCGTTTAAGTCTTAATCGGCGTTCCGTCGGACTTCCAAAAGCTGATTAGCTTAAATAGGTCAGAAACGCAGCGTCCCGCTCGCCGTTACGTTCACACTCGAGGTTCTGCTGCTCGTCCATGTTCTACACTTAAAAAAAACAAAAAAACAGTGCCCTCATTCGCAGATCATGGCCGGTGAAGTACTTGGTATGTTCTCCTTTAGGTCCCTACACACTAGAGCTGTGCGGATCGATACAAATATCGATAATATCGATACCAACGCTGGTATCGGTATTGAACAATACTTGCGTAAAAATATCGATACTCAAGTTTTTTGTGTGTGAAATAGGGGTGTATTCAACTACAGATTTTCGTAGTCGAATCTGATTTGTCAGATTTTCCCTATAGTCGACTGATAGTCGAATCAGTTAAAATTTCACCACAAGATGGCGCTATAAGCATAGTTTTTAAAAAATATATATTTTTTTATATTTTACTTGTTTTTCTAACAAAAGAAAACCTTTTTTTTTGTTTTTCTTTTTTTTTTCTTTCTAGAAATTAGGATGATTTTATTTGACAAAAGGCTTTATATATAATGAAAACAAATACATTTCATGTAAAAACTAATGCTTAGCAGCAGCCATGGGCGCCCCCATGTGGTCAAAATGGTACATTCGACTGTGAGGTTCGTAGTCGACTACGGTTCTCCGAATCGAATCGTTGAATCAGCGAATATTGCAGCTCACCCCTAGTGTGAAAATTCCTTTTTTATTGTTTTGCCTAAGAACAATTCTATTTGAAAAAAAGAAACAAAGAAAGAAAAAACTGTCTAGTGAAGGGAGCATTTTTACTTTATATTCGTATTGTCATTTCTCCTTTTGTACCTCAAAAACATATATTTTCCTCACGTTAAAGCAAACTTTGTTTTATTACTGTTCCATTGTTTCTAAACAAAGATGTCGATTGGGATACATTATTTTGTTGTCACCTACAATGTTTGGCGAAATTCTATACTAGGTCTTTTGGATCAATGAAGCTTAAATATTAAAAAGTATCGGTATCGGTATCGAATATCGCGATATTGGCCCTGTATTTACTTGGTATCGGATCGATACCAAAATTCTTGGTATCGCACAGCTCTACTACACACCTTTACTCCTCCGCATGCTCCTCTCAGTGGGTCCTGATGGTTAAGGACCTCCTGTGCGGTCGGGTCCCGATATAACGGACTCCCGTCTGGTTCTGAGATACGAGGGGATTGAATCTTAAAGGGGCAGCATCGCTTTCAAGAGCGCTCATGAGTTCCCCAGGGGGCGCCAAACACGAAATTCAAGTTTCCGTAGCTACGGTGTCTCGGGGCTTTTCGCATGTCAACCTCAGCCGTCTACCTCGACGAGGGTGTGGCAGCCCAGTGGTTAGGCCGTCAGTCTGAAGGTTGTGGGTTCAAATCCCAGGTCCACTGTAATTACCGCAGTGGACTCACCCACCGCTCCATGGGGGGGCGCTGTAGCAACCCCGTCAGGAGATTTTGTACGTGGCTTTGGACGAAAGCATTTAAACGAAGCAAATTTGAATATCCATCCATCGGGCGAATATCCATCCATCGGGCGAAACCGGAGAACCCGGAGGAAACCCACGCGGACACGGGGAGAACATGCAAACTCCACCCAGATGGGGATTCGAACCGGGATTTCCCCAGCGCTGAGAGGAGAACATGCTAAACCACTAAGCCACCGTGCCACGCTTGATTTATTCATTCATTATCTTCCACTTTATCCTCTACAAGGGTCACGGGGGGGGGGGGGTCTCATGCCCATCCAGGGGAGAAAGTTTCGGGCGCTGGGTAGATACACCCAGGACAGGGGGGCAATCCATCACTGAACACACACTCACACTCTATATGGGGCAATTTGGAGAATCCAATTCACCTTGAAGCCATGTTTTTGGACTGTGGGAGGAAACCGGAGGACACGGGGAGAACATGCAAACTCCACCCAGATGGGGATTCGACCCGGGAATCCCTAGCACTGAGAGGAGAACATGCTAAAGCACTAAGCCACCGTGCCAAATTTGAATATGATGGAAATATTTAAAGGGCCGCACTCGAGCGTTCTTCAAATACGTTCCGCACTTTAAAACCAGCGGGTCAGGGGAAGATCAAAGAGATGAGGGCAGAGCTCAATAAACACAGCACACACACACACACACACACACACACACACACTGGTAATCTCAGCCAGAGCTCTATTTATATTGTGGATTAGGCCTAAATCCCTCATTTCATTGCCATTGAAGCATGCACACACACACACACACACACACACACACACACACACACACACACACACACACACACACACACACACAGTGCCCCCTGACACCGGAGCGCAGCATTAATCAGAACCGGGGCCGGCGGTCGCCGCGGTGTTCCGTCATTCTAATACGGTGAGCATGTTCCCTGAGAACGGCGTTATGTAACTGATCTCAGGCCAGCATCGCGATCATGCCAAAACCTTCCTCTGATACCTCATTACCCCCCCTGCCCCCCCCCGCCCCCGGGGTTTATCCTCAACCCCTTAAATCCTCAAACTGCAACAAAAACCCTGCTTTGTTTCCAGAAGCGTGACCGAATGTTAACCCCGTAATTACTGTGATAATAATAATAATAATAATAATAATAATAATAATAATAATAACCCTTTAATCTGACGAGCTGAGTAACGGCACCGAGGATTACCGCTCATTAACCGCCGAGGAAACGGTGGGAGTGAGGATCGGGCTCATGGCTGTTCACACGGTCTTAATTATAATAATGTTTAATTATAATAAATAATAATGTTTAAAGCAATGCTCAAAAAAATCAGACCACGTTCAGCCTCATCAACATCTGCAGAAAGAATCTGGATCAAGCTCACGATGGATCAACCTCATGATGGATCAACCTCATGATGGATCAACCTCACAATGGATCAACCTCACGATGGATCAACCTCACAATGGATCAGCCGCATGATGGATCAACCTCACGATGGATGAACCTCATGATGGATCAACCTCATGATGGATGAACCTCATGATGGATCAACCTCACGATGGATGAACCTCATGATGGATCAACCTCATGATGGATGAACCTCATGATGGATCAACCTCATGATGGATGAACCTCATGATGGATCAACCTCATGATGGATGAACCTCATGATGGATCAACCTCACGATGGATCAACCTCATGATGGATCAACCTCATGATGGATTAACCTCACAATGGATCAACCTCACGATGGATCAACCTCACAATGGATCAGCCGCATGATGGATCAACCTCACGATGGATGAACCTCATGATGGATCAACCTCATGATGGATGAACCTCATGATGGATCAACCTCACGATGGATGAACCTCATGATGGATCAACCTCATGATGGATGAACCTCATGATGGATCAACCTCATGATGGATGAACCTCATGATGGATCAACCTCATGATGGATGAACCTCATGATGGATCAACCTCACGATGGATCAACCTCATGATGGATCAACCTCATGATGGATCAACCTCACGATGGATCAACCTCACGATGGATGAACCTCATGATGGATCAACCTCATGATGGATGAACCTCATGATGGATCAGCCTCATGATGGATGAACCTCATGATGGATCAACCTCACGATGGATCAGCCTCACGATGGATCAGCCTCATAAAAGATCAGCCTCATGATGGATCAACCTCACGATGGATCAACCTCATGATGGATCAGCCTCATGATGGATCAGCCTCATGCTGGATCAACCTCACGATGGATCAACCTCACGATGGATCAACCTCACTATGGATCAGCCGCATGATGGATCAACCTCACGATGGATGAACCTCATGATGGATCAACCTCATGATGGATGAACCTCATGATGGATCAACCTCATGATGGATCAACCTCATGATGGATCAACCTCATGATGGATCAACCTCACGATGGATCAACCTCATGATGGATCAACCTCATGATGGATCAACCTCACGATGGATCAACCTCACGATGGATGAACCTCACGATGGATCAACCTCATGATGGATCAACCTCATGATGGATCAACCTCACGATGGATCAACCTCACGATGGATGAACCTCATGATGGATCAACCTCATGATGGATGAACCTCATGATGGATCAACCTCATGATGGATGAACCTCATGATGGATCAACCTCATGATGGATCAACCTCATGATGGATGAACCTCATGATGGATCAACCTCATGATGGATGAACCTCATGATGGATCAACCTCACGATGGATCAACCTCATGATGGATCAACCTCATGATGGATCAACCTCACGATGGATCAACCTCACGATGGATGAACCTCATGATGGATCAACCTCATGATGGATGAACCTCATGATGGATCAGCCTCATGATGGATGAACCTCATGATGGATCAACCTCACGATGGATCAGCCTCACGATGGATCAGCCTCATAAAAGATCAGCCTCATGATGGATCAACCTCACGATGGATCAACCTCATGATGGATCAGCCTCATGATGGATCAGCCTCATGCTGGATCAACCTCACGATGGATCAACCTCACGATGGATCAACCTCACTATGGATCAGCCGCATGATGGATCAACCTCACGATGGATGAACCTCATGATGGATCAACCTCATGATGGATCAACCTCATGATGGATCAACCTCATGATGGATCAACCTCATGATGGATCAACCTCACGATGGATCAACCTCATGATGGATCAACCTCATGATGGATCAACCTCACGATGGATCAACCTCACGATGGATGAACCTCATGATGGATCAACCTCATGATGGATGAACCTCATGATGGATCAACCTCATGATGGATCAGCCTCACGATGGATCAACCTCACGATGGATCAGCCTCATGATGGATGAACCTCACGATGGATCAGCCTCACGATGGATCAGCCTCATAAAAGATCAGCCTCATGATGGATCAACCTCACGATGGATCAACCTCATGATGGATCAGCCTCATGATGGAGCAGCCTCATGATGGATCAACCTCACGATGGATCAACCTCACGATGGATCAACCTCATGATGGATCAGCCTCATGATGGATCAGCCTCATGATGGATCAGCCTCATGATGGATCAGCCTCATGATGGATCAACCTCATAATGGATCAACCTAATTATGGATGAACCTCATTATGGATCAACCTCATGATGGATCAACCTTATTATGGATCAGCCTCATGATGGATCAACCTCATGATGGATCAACCTCATGATGGATCAACCTCATGATGGATCAGCCTAATTATGGATCAACCTCATAATAGATCAGCCTCATTATGGATCAGCCTCATTATGGATGAACCTCATTATGGATCAACCTCATTATGGATCAACCTCATAATGGATCAGCCTCCTCATTATGGATGACCCTCATAATGGATGACCCTCATAATGGATGAACCTCATTATGGATGAACCTCATTATGGATGACCCTCATAATGGTTGAACCTCATTATGAATGAACCTCATTATGGATGAACCTCATTATGGATGAACCTCATTATGGATGACCCTCATAATGGATGAACCTTATTATGGATGAACCTCATTATGGATGACCCTCATAATGGATGAACCTCATAATGGATGACCCTCATAATGGATGAACCTCATAATGGATGAACCTCATTATGGATCAGCCTCCTCATAATGGATCAGCCTCCTCATAATGGATGAACCTCATAATGGATGTCCCTCATAATGGATGAACCTCATAATGGATCAGCCTCACGATGGATCAACCTCATGATGGATCAACCTCATAATGGATCAACCTAATTATGGATGAACCTCATTATGGATCAACCTCATGATGGATCAACCTTATAATGGATCAGCCTCATGATGGATCAACCTCATGATGGATCAACCTCATGATGGATCAACCTCATAATGGATCAACCTCATAATGGATCAACCTCATAATGGATCAGCCTAATTATGGATCAACCTCATAATAGATCAGCCTCATTATGGATCAGCCTCATTATGGATGAACCTCATTATGGATCAACCTCATTATGGATCAACCTCATAATGGATCAGCCTCCTCATTATGGATGACCCTCATAATGGATGAACCTCATAATGGATGAACCTCATTATGGATGAACCTCATAATGGATGACCCTCATAATGGATGAACCTCATAATGGATGAACCTCATAATGGATGAACCTCATAATGGATCAACCTCATTATGGATGAACCTCATAATGGATGAACCTCATAATGGATGAACCTCATAATGGATGAACCTCATAATGGATCAACCTCATTATGGATGAACCTCATAATGGATGAACCTCATAATGGATGACCCTCATTATGGATGAACCTCATAATGGATGAACCTCATAATGGATCAACCTCATTATGGATGAACCTCATAATGGATCAACCTCATAATGGATCAGCCTCCTCATAATGGATGACCCTCATAATGGATCAACCTCATAATGGATGAACCTCATAATGGATGACCCTCATTATGGATGAACCTCATAATGGATCAACCTCATAATGGATCAACCTCATTATGGATGAACCTCATAATGGATGAACCTCAAAATGGATGAACCTCATAATGGATGAACCTCATTATGGATCAACCTCATAATGGATGAACCTCATAATGGATGAACCTCATTATGGATCAACCTCATTATGGATGAATCTCATAATGGATGAACCTCATTATGGATGAACCTCATAATGGATGAACCTCATTATGGATCAACCTCATAATCAGCAACTATACTCATCATGCGGACCACCACATGAAACCTCGTTAGCTAGCATGTCCCTCGTTAATCTGTTTATCACTTCAAAGCAGCAGGAAGTCCCAGAGGTTCCGCGTCCTGGCTTTTCCCGTCACTCTCACCTCGCCATGGCGGCAGACCGTCAGGACGCCGTTCCACAGAACAATAGCCGACCTGCTCCGCGCCGTAACGAGGCAGGAAGGAAAAGTGAGCTGACCGTAGTAAAGGCATCTTCCTCTACACCCCCCCCCCACCCCCCACCCCAACCTCCATCCTATCCCATCAACCACACAAACACACATACGCTGGGGTTCTGCTGAGAACCTACGCATAAGGGATGAACACACGAGGAAGCCATGAGGGGGAGTGAGGTCCAGAGCATCGCCTCCACCTCCACCATCCTCCATACCATCCATCGAAAGCCAAAAGTATGCAGACACCTACATATCGTCCCGATCCCGGTTCAAATCCCAATCTGGGTGGAGTTTCCATGTCCTCCCCGTGTCCGCGTGGGTTTCCTCCGGGTTCTCCGGTTTCCTCCCACAGTCCAAAAACATGGATCAAGGTCAATTGAAACCGGAGAACCTGTAGGAAACCCACACGGACACGGGGAGAACATGCAAAGAACATGTTCTCCTCTCAGCGCTGGGGATTCCCGGTTCGAATCCCAATCTGGGTGGAGTTTGCATGTCCTCCACGTGTCTGCGTGGGTTTCCTCCGGGTTCTCCAGTTTCCTTTCACAGTCCAAAAACATGGATCAAGGTCAATTGAAACCGGAGAACCTGTAGGAAACCCACGCGGACACGGGGAGAACATGCAAAGAACATGTTCTCCTCTCACCGCTGGGGATTCCCGGTTCGAATCCCAATCTGGGTGGAGTTTCCATGTCCTCCCCGTGTCCGCGTGGGTTTCCTCCGGGTTCTCCGGTTTCCTCCCACAGTCCAAAAACATGAATTCAAGGTGAATTCTCCAAATTGAGAATTCTCCCATATAGAGTGTGTCTGTGTGAGTGAGTGTGTGCCCAGCGATAGATTGCCCCCCTGTCCTGGGTCTATCTGCCCAGCGCCCGAAACATTCACCCCTGGATGGGCATGGGAACCCCCCCGCGACCCTAGTAGAGGATAAAGCGGAGATAAATCTGGGTGGAGTTTCCATGTCCTCCCCGTGGGTTTCCTCCGGGTTCTCCGGTTTCCTCCCACAGTCCAAAAACATGGATCAAGGTCAATTGAGGTCTCCAAATTGCCCCATATAGAGAGTGTGTGTGATTGTGTGCCCAGTGATAGATTGCCACACTGTCCTGGTTGTATCTGCCCAGCGCCCGAGACGTTCTCCCCTGGATGGGCCCGAGATGTTCTCCCCCCGTGACCCTAGTAGAGGATAAAGTGGAAGATAATGGATGGATAGATGAGAGGAAAGATTGGATGGATGGTACCACAAATAGGTGGATGGATGGACCAATCACAGAACAAACAAACAGATGGATGGATGCTTTCGGAGATTTTGAGAGGTTCGGCATTTCCACTTCAACAAGCTCCCTGGAATAGCAACCAGGGTCTACGATTGGCATGTTCTCCCTATGCCTGCATGCCTGTCTCCTTGTGTCCTTATGGTGGTATGTGCTGGTTCGGAACAGCCGGCAATTTTCTGATGAAGGTCCACCCTCCCGCCCATCGCTACCCCAATCAAACCCCCGCTTTTTTAAGTCAACGCCATCGCCATTAACGCGACGCCCTGTAGGGGGCGTGGTCTCACCCGCACGGCCGGTAGGTGAAGACGATGTAGCTCTCCTCGTCCGTTTTCTCCACGAAGGTCACGCAGGTTTGTTTCTCCCAGTGTCTCATGGCCTGTTTGAACATCGCTCTCTGGCTGCCTGGAAAAAAAAAAACAAGTTCAGACCCGAAGCAGGCGCCCCCCGGTGGGAGGAGGACGGAACGGCACCCACCTGTGAAGTTCCCCCCGATCACATACGGAATGACCCCCCCCGGCCAGATTCGCTCGGCTCTGGACGTGGCGGCTCGGGGAAGGCGGGACTTACTCCGTCTCGCTCCTCGGACCCTCGGCCCCTTGGCGCCCGGCTCGGACCTGGGACCGTCGTCTGCGCTCGAGTTCTCTTTGCCTACAAACAAACGCATTTGGGTCAATCAGGAACCACAGAGGGTTCTACACACAGTCTAGAACCTTTATTCATCCACCATATGGATAGCAAGGAGACATTATATTCTGCTTTATCCTCTACTAGGGTTGAGGGAGTGGAGGGGGGGGGGTTCCCCATCCAGGGGAAAACGTTTCGGGCGCTGGGCAGATACACCCAGGACAGGACGCCAATCTATCGCTGAACACACACACACACTCACACACACACACACTCTATATGGGGCAATTTGGAGAATTCAATTGACCTTGATCCATGTTTTTGGACTGTGGGAGGAAACCGGAGAACCTGTAGGAAACCCACACAGACACGGGAGAACATGCAAACTCCACCCAGATTGGGATTGGTTGGCATGTTCTCCTCTCAGCACTGGGGATTCCCGGTTTAAATCCCAATCTGGGTGGAGTTTGCATGTTCTCCACATGTCTGCGTGGGTTTCCTCCAGGTTCTCCAGTTTCCTTTCACAGTCCAAAAACATCCAAATTGCTCCATATAGAGTGTGTGTGTGTGAGTATGTACCCAGTGATAGATTACCCCCTTGTCCTGGGTGTATCTGCCCAGCACCCGAGACGTTCTCCCCTGGATTGGCATGGGAACCCTCCCGCGACCCTTGTAGAGGATAAAGCGGAAGATAACGGATGGATGGATGGATGGATGGATGGATGGATGGATGTTGGGGGTGGAGGTGGATGTCAGATGGACGATGTGATGGATCGCTAGATAGAAGATGGATGGATGGTTGGACCAATCACAGAACAAACAAACGGATGGATGCTGTCGGAGATATAAATATGAGAGGTCCTGCATTTCCACTTCAACAAGTTCCCTGGAATAGCAACCAGGGTCTACGATTGGCATGTTCTCCCTATGACCCTACGACCCTATTAGAGGATAAAGCGGAAGATGGATGGTTGGATTAGGGCTGCAACTAACGATTATTTGGATAATCGCTTAATCGGTCGATTATTTTTTTGATTAATCGATGAATCGGATAAATTAAAAAAAATTCCCATGTCTTTACATTTACATTTATTCATTTAGCAGACGCTTTTATCCAAAGATGTATGTTTTTCAGTAAAATTATTCTATAGTATAGTATTATATATAGTAATTTTATTCAAAATGTTTAAGTTTAATTTCCTGTAATTAATCAAAAAAGCACAATGAAAGAAATAATGTATCATCTAAACATCCCTCACTTAACAACAAAAGTCAACTCCAAATAACACGATACTCAGTTGCCTTCAGTAATAAACTAAATATTGTCTGTTCTGTAGCCTATTGGAAAAAAAATAATTAACAAATGAACTAAAACTCAGTTATTGAAAAAAATTAATTAACAAATTAGCCAGTTAACAAAAAAATACCTGTTGTGTGAAATGTCAATTGGACACCGGGACATATGTGGCTGCTTTGCACACCGTGCACAAGGCTTCCCGGTCTGAAGGGGGGGCTCTTTTGTAAACAGTCCTCACCCTTAAAAAATAAACCGGGACGCCCGGGACAGGACGTGACATACGGACATGTCCCGGGAAATACGGACGTATTCGTATAACGGACGTTAAGACACGTTCTCTATGGCTGTTATTATCTAGTTAACAACCAAATACAGCATGAAGCTGCTCTGCCGGTCTGACAGTGTTACTCAGAACTAAAGAACCTCGGGATGTTCTTGAGCTTGTATCATCACCGTGCTGCTGCGTTCATGTTCGCAGAGCTGCATGTTCCACGTTCTTTATTTGTGTGAAGGTGAATCTCCCGCAGTTTGGATTTAAACCGGAGCTTTTCTCTGCGTTGGCTGTGTTTCATTTGTGCGATTTATCAACTTGTTTTGCAGACTCCGCCTCGTTCTGTTCAACCCGCTATTATTTTCCAGCGTTATTGAAACGCTGCAGGTGACGTAAGCGGTTACGACATCGCGAGTAACGCGTAAATCGCGCGACCCAACGAATCGATAATTAATTAAAATTGAATTCATTATCGATACTTTGGATAATCGATTTTTATCGATTTTATCGATTCGTTGTTGCAGCCCTAGGTTGGATGGTTATTTAAATCCCGAATCCATCCGTCCGTCCTCCACACCTCTCTCCAAACAGCCTTCCATCAGCGGTTCTCCTTCAAATAAACCCATCACGCATCCATCCCTCCGTACGGGCATGTTCATCCGTTCTCCACCGCAGACCGAACCGCGGAAATGGCGACTCACCGTAACCCAGCCGCCGAACTCGCTCCAGCAGCAGAAACAACTGGCCGGACGTTCTGGTGGAGTCCTGCTCTCCCTCTCCACCTGACCGAGAGACGGAGAAACCGACGATCGGGAGATAAATCCAGACAGGTACGTGATATTCGGCGCGTCGTAAAGTCAAAAGTAACTGGACACCTCGTGATTAAGAGCCCTGCAGTGATATGACATCACCACCAGGGGTCAGTGGTGCAACCGTACATCGGCACAGGGCGGCGTTACAGAGTTATACACCTTTAAACCCCCAAAGAGCGAGACGAAGAGACAGCGGCAAGACAAAAATCCCTGTTATGTTGATAAGTTAAGGAGGGAACCTTGTGAGGACCGAGGCTCAGTGGGGGACTCGTCCTCATCCTTGAGCGGGGACAGCTAGGACAGCCATGTACAGATCGTGTGGTGATCATGTGACCCATCCATCCATCATCTTCGACTTTATCCACTATTAGGGTCACGGTGGGGGGGGGTTCCCTATGCCCATTCAGGGGAGAATGTTTTGGGCGTTGGGCAGATACACCCAGAACAGTGGGGCAATCTATCACTGGACACACACTCACACTTTATATGAGGCAATTTGGAGCAATTTCTTTTCCTTGAATGCATGTTTTTAGACTGTGGAAGGAAACCGGGGTGGGGGGAGGGGGGTGGTTCCTCATGCCCATCCAGGGGAGAACGTTTCGGGCGCTGGGCAGATACACCCAGTACAGGGGGGGGGGAATCTATCACTGGACACACACTCACTCACACAGACACACTCTATATGGGGCATTTTGGAGAATTCAATTCACCTTGATCCATGTTTTTGGACTGTGGGAGGAAACCGGAGAACCTGGAGGGAACCCACGCGGACACGGGGAGAACATGGAAACTCCACCCAGATTGGGCCAACCACTAAACCACCGTGCCACCAAGTCCATTGGGGCGCCTTGCAGGACCGCCGGTCCAATAGTCCATCTAGAAGTCCCCTTCACGCTGTACCCCAACAGAGCATCATGGGAGTGGTTGATGGACTACAGTCTGTAATTCTAGAACTACAAATTCCATCTCTATGAAGAACCTGGATTTCTATTGGACCGGCGGTCCTGCAGGACGTCCCCAATGGACTTATAGAGTCTGACAATTGTTAAATACGGGTCACATGACCACCACACGGTCTGTACATGGCTGTCCTAACCAGAGTCCCAGCACTGCAGTGACGGGGGCGCCGAGAGGGCACTTGTTCGCCCCAACTGGGACTCCACAACCCATAATCCTCTTGCCCTGAATGTGCGGAGGGTACTGTGCCACCTCCATCAGTACTCACAGGATGCTGTGGGCGGCGCCCAAGTACCAAAAACCCAACCAATTCCAAGAATAAACCATCACCCCCACCCTGAAATGTTGGACTTGGACCTTCCACGAGGTTTCCACCTTTGAGGTTGTTTGTTTGTACCTCCCCCCCCCCCACATTGGCACTATGTTTTAAGGGTGTTGGATGGATGATTGGAAACACGCCCCACCTGTCGTGTGCCCTTGCCTCAGGCGCTGGTGCTGAGTCAGGTCTATGGTCCTGTCCACCTGGAACATCTTCAGATCCTCCTCGTCTAAAGCGATGTCTCCCCAAAACACGGCTGAGGGAACACAACAGGAAATACATATTACATCCATCCATCATCTTCAGCTTTATCCTCTATTATGGTCGCAGGGGGGGGGGGGGGTTCACCATGCCCATCCAGGGGAGAACATCTTGGGCGCTGGGCAAATACACCCAGGACAGGGGGGTAATCTATCACTGAACACACACTCACACACACACACACACACACACTCTCGTTTTTGGACTGTGGGAGGAAACCGGAGAACACGGAGGAAACCCATGCGCACACGGTGAGAACATGGAAACTCCACCCAGATTGGGATTCGAACGGGGAATCCCTAGTGCTGAGAGGAGAACATGCCAACCACCAAGCCATTGTGCTTACAATATATCCATCCATTATCTTGTACTCTGTCCTCTACTAGGTTCACGGGGTGGGGGGGGGTTCCCATGCCCATCAAGGGGAGAACATTTGGGGTGCTGGGCAGATACACCCAGGACAGGGGGGCAATCCATCAGTGGGCACACACTCACTCAGACACAAACTCACTCTATATGGGGCAATTTGGATAACTCAATTGACCTTGATCCATGTTTTTGGACAGTGGGAGGAAACCGGAGAAGCCGGAGGAAACCCACACGCACACGGGGAGGACATGCAAACTCCACCCAGACGGGGATCCCTAGAGCCGAGAGGAGAACACGCCAACCACCAAGCCATTGTGCTTAATATATATCCATACATTATCTTCTACTTTGTCCTCTACTAGGGTCACGGGGTGGGGGGGGGGTTCCCCATGCCCATTCAGGGGAAAATGTTTGGGCGCTGGGTAGAGACACCCAGGACAGGGGGGCAATCTATCACTGGACACACAAAGACACACGCACACACTTTATATGGGGCAATTTGGAGAACTCAATTGACTTGATCCATGTTTTTTGGACAGTGGGAGGAAACCGGAGAACACGGAGGAAACCCACACGCACACGGGGAGAACATGCAAACTCCACCCAGATTGGGATTCAAACCGGGAATCCCCAGCGCTTAGAGGAGAACATGCCAACCACCAAGCCACCACGCTTGGTATATATATATATATATATATGTATATATATATATATATATATATATATATATATATATATATATAATAACATGAAATATCTCCACCCGGACAGCGAAACGTTTCTGTCCCTCCGGCCCACGTCCCGCCTTTTTTACCCGGCCCGCTGGCCAATTGGGCGTAACGCTCTCGGATGTCTCTAGAACACGTGGACCATATCGACGTTCCCAACTTTCTCCATGATATCTGGGGAGAGCCGGTGTGTAAACACTCAGGTCACATGATGGGTCACCCCGGCTGATGGTCAATCACAGAATTGGTCTTCCGCAGCCCATGTTCTATTCTCTTCTATTCTCTTCAACCTCCAATTCACCTTGATCCATGTTCTTTGGACTGTGGGAGGAAACCGGAGAACCCGGAGGAAACCCATGCAGACATGGGGAGAACATGCAATCTCCAATATATATATATATATATATATCCAGCGTCACGGTGGCTTAGTGGTTTAGCACGTTCTCCTCTCAGCACTAGGGATTCCCGGTTCGAATCCCCATCTGGGTGGAGTTTCCATGTTCTCCCCGTGTCTGCGTGGGTTTTCTCCGGGTTCTCCGGTTTCCTCCCACAGTCCAAAAACATGGATCAAGTCAATGGAATTCTCCAAATTGCCCCATATAGAGTATGTGTGTGTGAGTGAGTGTGTGCCCAGCGATGGATTGGCGCCCTGTCCTGGGTGTATCTGCCCAGCGCCCGAAACGTTCTCCCCTGGATGGGCATGGGGAACCCCTCCGCGACCCTAATAGAGGATAAAGCGGGAGATAATGAATGAATGAATGAATGAATATATACTCCAAACATGGATCAAGATGAAGTGGAGGTTGGGCCGTCGAGCTGGTTATGGTGGAGAACATAATGAAGAGTGGGTGGATGTAAAATCCTGGGGGGGGGGGCAGGGGGGGGGTTACTCAACGTCTGGCAGATCCGTGGAGCTTTAACCTTGATAAATAACAATAAACAATGCGCCGTCCATGTGGACGCCCATAGGTATTGTTTACTCTCACACAATACCGCAGTGATGTCACGGCAGCGACGCGTTCGATGGGTATCAGCGTCCCCCCCCCCCCCATCACCCCCCCACCCGCCGCACCGCCGCCGATCGAGAGACAAAAGGCGAGATAAAGACCCACTGAGAAGAAAAGTACCGCTCAACAACGGAACGTTCAAAAAATCAATCCGGATTAAAAGTTAAAGACCAATTTACAAAATTGGGGGGGGGGGCGATACGGTGGCTTAGTGGTTGGCATGTTCTCCTCTTAGTGCTGGGGATTCCTGGTTCGAATCCCAATCTGGGTGGAGTTTCCATGTTTTCCTCCGGGTTCTCCGGTTTCCTCCCACAGTCCAAAAACATGGATTCAAGGTTCTCCAAAATTCTCCAAATTGCCCCATATAGAGTGTGCCTGCGTGAGTGAGTGTGTGCCCAGTGACAGATTGCCCCCCTGTCCTGGGTGTATCTGCCCAGCGCCCAAAACGTTCTCCCCTGGATGGACATGGTGACCATAATAGAGGATAAAGTGGAAGATAGTGGATGGTTGGAGCGATGGAGACAGGTGGCTTAGTGGTTTAGCATGTTCTCCTCTCGACACTAGGGATTCCTGGTTCGAATCCCCATCTGGGTGGAGTTTGCATGTTCTCCCCGTGTCTGCATGAAGCCCCTCCCCCAACCCCCCCCCCCCCCCCGTGATGTCAGATTTTCATGCAACGTGAACGACTCGCGAGGTGTACTCACAAACGTCAGCTTTTGAGGTACCGTACGGTGGTGGACCCACATCCCCTCCCCCCCCCCGCGGCCGCAGCAGGAGGGTCATTCCTCAACGCCGGGGAGTGAGGTCACGTACGAGGTCAGCCGCGGTGGGGGGGATTAGCGGGAACAGCCCTGCCGCATAATCTGATCCAGAATGCAAAATGATTTGGGATTACGATGCCCTGCGAGATGTTTAATCTCTCATCCGACCCCCTTACCTCCCCCCCCCATACCCCACGCACAAGAATGGAGCCTCTCACACGGGCACCTGGGTAGGAAAATGTGTGTGTGTGTGTGTGTGTGTGTGTGTGTGTGTGTGTGTGAGACGGCGAGTTATCCAAGGTAAAGGCAGATGGTTTAATCCGTAGAGGATCTGTCCTCAGATGTTATGTTGATCTCTGTCCAACTACACGGGGGGTGGAGGTGGGGGGGGGGGTAAAAGAGAGCTGCACACCCATCACACACACACACACACACACACACACACACACACGCTACGGCTGATCTACCGGAGAAGCATCCAACCATCACACACCATCTAACAATGGCATCATCCAGAGCTCAAAGGAGAACATGCAAAATCCTAACTGAAGAAAAAACCATGACCATCGGGACCTGGGACTTCACCCCAGGACCTTCTTTCCTTTTTCGGCTGGGAGGCTTCTTACAGCTCCCCCCACAGGATGAGTGCCATTTTAAAAACGTTCATGATTTCATAGCCTGTTACATAATGAGATGTTGATGAAGCAATACGGTATGAGGGGGCGTGGCTTAATCTGAATGACCCCCATAAAGAGGTGTTATGAGTCCCCTCCACCTCTTTACGTGATTTATTCCCAATAATACACAACCTCGAGTGTCGCGGCGTGGAGTGTGATTGGGGCGGCGTGGTGGCTTAGTGGTTTAGCATGTTCTCTCATTGCTAGGGATTCCCGGTTCGAATCCCCATCTGGGTGGAGTTTGCATGAGGGGCTCAGTGGGGGCCTTGAGCGGGGACAGCTAGGACAGCCATGTATAGATCGTGTGGTGATCATGTGACCTATCCATCCATCCATTATCTTCCACTTTATCCTCTACTAGGGTTGTGGGGGGGGTTCCCCATGCCCATCCAGGGGAGAACGTTTCGGGCGCTGGGCAGATACACCCAGGACAGGACGCCAATCCATCACTGGGCACACACTCACTCACACAGACACACTATATGGGGCAATTTGGAGAATCCAATTCACCTTGAGTCATGTTTTTGGACTGTGGGAGGAAACCGGAGAACCCGGAGGAGACCCACGCGGACACGGGGAGAACATGGAAACTCCACCCAGATGGGGATTTGAACCAGGAATCCCTAGCGCTGAGAGGAGAACATGCTAAACCACTAAGCCACCGTGCCGCCTTATAGAATAATATTCAATTTAATTTATTATATTGTAATTTTATTTTATTTTATTCATTCATTCATTCATTATCTCCCGCTTTATCCTCTATTAGGGTCGCGGTGGGGTTCCCCATGCCCATCCAGGGGAGAACGTCTCGGGCGCTGGGCAGATATACCCAGGACAGGGGGGCAATCTATCGCTGGGCACACACTCCCACAGACACACTCCATATGGGGCAATTTGGAGAACTCAATTGACTTGATCCATGTTTTTGGACTGTGGGAGGAAACCGGAGAACCCGGAGGAAACCCACGTGTACACGGGGAGAACATGGAAACTCCACCCAGATGGGGATTCGAACCGGGAATCCCTAGCGCTGAGAGGAGAACATGCTAAACCACTAAGCCACCGTGCCGCCTTATAGAATAATATTCAATTTAATTTATTATATTGTAATTTTATTTTATTCATTCATTCATTATCTCCCGCTTTATCCTCTATTAGGGTCGCGGTGGGGTTCCCCATGCCCATCCAGGGAGAACGTCTCGGGCGCTGGGCAGATACACCCAGGACAGGGGGGCAATCTATCACTGAACACACACTCACTCACACAAACACACTCTATATGGGGCAATTTTTTGAGAATTCAATTGACTTGATCCATGTTTTTGGACTGGAGAACCCGGAGGAAACCCACGCAGACACGGGGAGAACATGGAAACTCCACCCAGATGGGGATTCGAACCGGGAATCCCTAGTGCTGAAAGGAGAACATGCTAAACCACTAAGACACCGTGCCGCCTATTTTATTTCATTTTATTTTATTTTATTTTATTTTAATTTATTATTTACTTTTATTTTATTTTATTTTTATTAATTAATGAATTAATTTATTTTTGTTTGTTTATTTATTTATTTATTCATTTTTAAATTTTTTATTTATTTATTTATTTTTGTTTGTTTATTAATTTATTTATTTTAATTTACTTTTATTTATTTTTTTTATATTATTTTTGTAAATTGGGTTTACAGTACAGGGCCAGGACCCTGGAGCAATAAGGTTTAAGGGCCATGCTCAGGGACCCACATTGTTAACTTTGCTGGACTTGGGATTCGAACCCGAGGTTGACCGTCCAACACCCTAACCCACTCACGAATAGCACCCCCCTCAGGAAAAGTCTCCGACCTCATGCTCTGATTGGTTGAGACACGTGCCATTACGTTTAAGATGCCACGGATCCCCGCCTCGCCCCCCCCCCCCCCCCGTTCTGTCGGACGGCCCGCCGGTCCCCGCCTCACACGCTGGCGCATCCGAGTGGCGGCGGCCTTAATTGGCGCAGTGCATTCTGGGAGGACGCACGAGCGCTGCTGATTCACGCCTTTTTCGGCTCCAAAGCAAACAGCGAGCGGCGGGAGGGAAGCGCTGAGTCGGGGATATCGTTTCGGGAAGCGGCCCGTCGGTCCCGAGCGCTCCTGGAGAATCCGGTTTAACAGAAAGCCACTCTCTCTTGAGGACTCTCTCTTGTTTGGATTTGGCATGTTCTCCCAGGAGGGCTGGGATAGGCCTCCACGTGACACTGAGCTCACGGCTCCTTTTTTTAATGCCTTGGTCCTCCCGCCATTGTGAAAACATTCTTTTGTGCGGCGTATGAATGAGTGCGAGAGTGTGCGCGAGAGAGAGAGAGAGCGAGAGAGAGAGAGAGTGCACGAGAGAGATTCTTCTGCAGCTAAGTGGCAGGATGCAGGCAACCAGGAAGAGATAAGTGCTTGAATGAAATGGGCTCCCACATTTACCCCTCTCGCACCAATGGGGGGTGGTGGTGGGGGGGTGTCCCGGAGCGCGAGAGCGAGCGCGAGAGCGAGGGAAGTCGGTGTACAAAGACATGGAAATGTGTTTAGTGCACACTAATGGCACGAGATAAGCAAGCGGCCAAACATTCACACTCTGCCTTCCCAAGAGCAACAGCGGCAAGGCCGCGGAGCGCCCGGGGTCATTTCCACCTCGCACACACACACACACACACACACACACACACACATGCACGCACGCACGCACACACACCCCTACACACTCGTTGGCGAACCGTGAGTGCGAATGCCAAACAAACAAGAACATCGTGCGCAACTGAGTAACGTGATAGCGGGATGTACGTCGGCCGGCGCCATGTGACACCATGAGCTGGTTCGACATCTTATGTTCTGCCCCTGTCCGGTGACATCTCCCAGCCCCCCCCCCCACCCCCAAGCGAGGGTTGAGAGAACATAGGAAACAAGAGGACGCATGGGGCAGCGTTGGCGTCATTGAGGTTTTCTGGCAGATTTCGAGGTCTCCCATCAATCTGCAACACGGTGGAGTTTGTGAGTGGATGCCTGAACCCCAGAACGTGCAGCATCTATAGAGGGAAGGTTCTGTGAAGGTTCTGCACATGAGAGTACACAGGAAGGTTCTGATGTTTCCAACTGGACCTGCACCGACACCAAGAGTGGAGGCACACGGACACCCACGGCCAGAGGGCCACTCCCAAATCGTTACACGGGCCATGGAATATCTTGGACAGTTTGATGGTTCTATAAAGGAACCACATTGACAGCTTTTACTTGGGTCACTTGTCTCGAGGCGAGGGTTGAGAGAACATAGGAAACAAGGGGACGCATGGGGCAGCGTTGGCGTCATTGAGGTTTTCTGGCAGATTTCGAGGTTACCCTTCAATCTGCAACACGGTGGAGTTTGTGAGTGGATGCCTGAACCCCAGAACATGCAGCATCAACAGAGGGAAGGTTCTGTGAAGGTTCTGCGCATGAGAGTACACAGGAAGGTTCTGATGTTTCCAACTGGACCTGCACCAACACCGAGAGTGGAGGCACACGGACACCCACGGCCAGAGGGCCACTCCCAAATCGTTACACGGGCCATGGAATATCTTGGACAGTTTGATGGTTCTATAAAGGAACCACATCGACAGCTTTTACTTGGGTCACTTGTCTCGAGGCGAGGGTTGAGAGAACATAGGAAACAAGGGGACGCATGGGGCAGCGTTGGCGTCATTGAGGTTTTCTGGCAGATTTCGAGGTTACCCTTCAATCTGCAACACGGTGGAGTTTGTGAGTGGATGCCTGAACCCCAGAACGTGCAGCATCAACAGAGGGAAGGTTCTGTGAAGGTTCTGCGCATGAGAGTACACAGGAAGGTTCTGATGTTTCCAACTGGACCTGCACCAACACCGAGAGTGGAGGCACACGGACACCCACGGCCAGAGGGCCACTCCCAAATCGTTACACGGGCCATGGAATATCTTGGACAGTTTGATGGTTCTATAAAGGAACCACATCGACAGCTTTTACTTGGGTCACTTGTCTCGAGGCGAGGGTTGAGAGAACATAGGAAACAAGGGGACGCATGGGGCAGCGTTGGCGTCATTGAGGTTTTCTGGCAGATTTCGAGGTTACCCTTCAATCTGCAACACGGTGGAGTTTGTGAGTGGATGCCTGAACCCCAGAACGTGCAGCATCTACAGAGGGAAGGTTCTGTGAAGGTTCTGCACATGAGAGTACACAGGAAGGTTCTGATGTTTCCAACTGGACCTGCACCAACACCGAGAGTGGAGGCACACGGACACCCACGGCCAGCGGGCCACTCCCAAATCGTTACACGGGCCATGGAATATCTTGGACAGTTTGATGGTTCTATAAAGGAACCACATTGACAGCTTTTACTTGGGTCACTTGTCTCGAGGCGAGGGTTGAGAGAACATAGGAAACAAGGGGACGCATGGGGCAGCGTTGGCGTCATTGAGGTTTTCTGGCAGATTTCGAGGTCACCCTTCAATCTGCAACACGGTGGAGTTTGTGAGTGGATGCCTGAACCCCAGAACGTGCAGCATCTATAGAGGGAAGGTTCTGTGAAGGTTCTGCACATGAGAGTACACAGGAAGGTTCTGATGTTTCCAACTGGACCTGCACCGACACCAAGAGTGGAGGCACACGGACACCCACGGCCAGAGGGCCACTCCCAAATCGTTACACGGGCCATGGAATATCTTGGACAGTTTGATGGTTCTATAAAGGAACCACATTGACAGCTTTTACTTGGGTCACTTGTCTCGAGGCGAGGGTTGAGAGAACATAGGAAACAAGGGGACGCATGGGGCAGCGTTGGCGTCATTGAGGTTCTCCAGCGGATTTCGAGGTCACCCTTCAATCTGCAACATGGTGGAGTTTGTGAGTGGATGCCTGAACCCCAGAATGTGCAGCATCTACAGAGGGAAGGTTCTGTGAAGGTTCTGCGCATGAGAGTACACAGGAAGGTTCTGATGTTTCCAAC
This sequence comes from Corydoras sp. C115, assembly GCA_019802505.1. NCBI lineage: Eukaryota > Metazoa > Chordata > Actinopteri > Siluriformes > Callichthyidae > Corydoras > Corydoras sp. C115. The sequence goes on from JAFMOC010000611.1 coordinate 39,727, forward strand.
TGGACCTGCACCAACACCGAGAGTGGAGGCACACGGACACCCACGGCCAGAGGGACACTCCCAAATCATTACACGGGCCATGGAATAACTTGGGAAGTTTGATGGTTCTATAAAGGAACCACATCGACAGCTTTTACTTGGGTCACTTGTCTCGAGGCGAGGGTTGAGAGAACATAGGAAACAAGGGGACACATGGAGCAGTGTTGGCGTCATTGAGGTTCTCCAGCGGATTTCGAGGTCACCCTTCAATCTGCATCACGGTGGAGTTTGTGAGTGGATGCCTGAACCCCAGAACGTGCAGCATCTACAGAGGGAAGGTTCTGTGAAGGCTCTGAGCATGAAAGTACACAGGAAGGTTCTGACGTTTCAGCAAAATGTGGAATTGGACGCTCTGCCGATGATCTGATTCTACGTTCCATGTCTGGAGGAACACAGGGTTTTGAAGATGGTTCTAACTGGACCTGCACCCACGCCAAGAGTGGAGGCACAAGGACACTCACGGCCAGAGGACCATTCCCAAATCGGAACACGGGCCATGGAATCACGCCTGGGACAGTTTGATGGTTCTATAAAGGAACCACATCGACACTTTTCATCTGGGTCACTTAGGAACATAGGAAACAAGAGGACACATTGGCGTCATTGAGGTTGGACGTTGGCGTCATTGAGGTTCTCCAGCGGATTTTGAGGTCACCCTTCAATCTGCATCACGATGGAGTTTGTGAGTGGATACCTGAACCCCAGAACGTGCAGCATCTACAGAGGAAAGGTTCTGTGAAGGTTCTGTACATGCGAGTACACATGAAGGTTCTGATGTTTCAGCAAAACCCAAAAACATCGTTCCATGTCTGTAGGAACACAGGGTTTTGAAGATGGCTCCAGTAGACCACCAACTGGACCATGGAACGTCTTGGAAAATTTGTCAATTTGTTGGTTCTATAAAGGAACCACATCGACAGCTTTTCACCTGGGTCACTTGTCTTTAGTCCGAGGAAGGAATCCAGGGTTCCAGAGCAGAACCTGAGATACAACTTCTTTTCTCCTGATTGGGTTAATGGAGAACGGTGGAACATCCTAGAACTCAAATAGAAAAGGGCAAACCACCCTCTGAGAACATTATTGGTTCATCGCTTCATCCAATTCATCCGCCTAACCCCAATATCCACATGGAGAACATGCAAACTCCACAGAGAAAGCGCATGCCCAAGAAAACGTGGAACCGGAGACCATCCATCCATTATCCATTATCCTTCCATCCTTATTCGGCTTTATCCTCTATTAGGGTCGTGGTGGGGTTCCCTATGCCCATCCAGGGCAGAACATCTTGGGTGCTGGGCAGATAGACCCAGGACAGGGGGCAATCTATCACTGAACACACACTCACTCACACAGACATTCTATATGGGGCAATTTGGAGCATTCAATTCACCTTGATCAATGTTTTTGGACTGTGGGAGGAAACCGGAGAACCCGAACGATACGGGGAGAACATGGAGACTCGACCCATATTGGGATTCGAACCAGGAACCCCTAGCGCTGAGAGGAGTACATGACAACCACTAAGCCGCCATGCCGCGGAACCGGAGACCTATTTCGGCACCCTCACACACCTGCAGAACGTCGGCTCACGAACTGAGAGGTCATCAGCGTACCATGTGACCAAGCCACTGGCCAATCCCGTGATTGTCTTAAGCGGCGGTCAGGCCTTGGCTCGGTTCGTGACCGCGGTGTGGGAGCGCCACTTCAGATGTTTTTAGAGACCTATCCGAAATAGGTCACCCTCACACACCTGCAGAACGTCGGAACATGGAACCCGAAGCGGACGGATGCCTTTATGAACACAGGCTCTCGAACTGAGAGGTCATCAGCGTACCATGTGACCAAGCCACTTGTCTTAAGCGGCGGTCAGGCCTTGGCTCGGTCCGTGACCGCGGTGTGGGAGCGCCACTTCAGATGTTCTTAGAGACGTTCTAATTACACCGTGGCATGCAAAACAAAGGGACGCACTCTGTTTACCTCCAACGCACAGCGGAGGTCGCGGAACACGTTCTAAAGACGAAAGTTAAAAAACAAGAGGCCCAACATCACAGAGTCGCCCTCTGGGGGTTAAAGAGAAAACAATCTTTGAGGGTTCCCCATGCCCATCCAGGGGAGAACGTTTGGGGCGCTGGGCAGATACACCCAGGACAGGGCGCCAATCTATCACTGAACACACACTCTATATGGGGCAATTTGGAGAACTTAATTGCCCTTGATCAATGTTTTTGGACTGTGGGAGCAAACCCGGAGAACCCGGAGGAAACCTACGTGGACACGGGGAGGACATGGAAACTCCACCCAGATTGGGATTCAAACCGGGAATGAAGCATGGTGGCTTAGTGGTTTAGTATGTTCTCCTCTCAGCGCTGGGGATTCCCGGTTCGAATCCCCATCTGGGTGGAGTTTGCATGAGGGGCTCAGTGGGGGCCTTGAGGGGGCCTCCCCGTGTCCACGTGGGTTTCCTCCGGGTTCCTCCCACAGTCCAAAAACATGGATTCAAGGTCAAGTGAATTCTCCAAATTGCCCCATTTAGAGTGTGTTTGTGTAAGTGTGTACCCAGTGATAGATTGCCCCCCTGTCCTGGGTGTACCTGCCCAGTGCCCGAAACGTTCTTCCTAGATGGGCATGGAGAACCCCCCCCCCACTGTGATCCTAGTAGAGGATAAAGCTATTAAGATAATGAATTCATAATTCAAGCGTGGCTCAGTGGCTTAGTGGTTTGGCATGTTCTCCTCTCAGCGCTGGGGATTCCCGGTTCGAATCCCAATCTGGGTGGAGTTTGCATGTTCTCCCCGTGTCCGCGTGGGTTTCCTCCGGGTTCTCCGGTTTCCTCCCACAGTCCAAAAACATGGATCAAGGTGAATCGAATTCTCCAAATTGCCCCATATAGAGTGTGTTTGAGTGGGTGAGTGTGTGCCCAGTGATGGATTGGCGTCCTGTCCTGGGTGTATCTGCCCTGTAATGGTATCACCCGCTGACCCCGCTGACCCCGTCAAGATGCCAAACGAGGGCACACTGGATGAATCCTGCAGAACGCTTTCAGAACGTATTTAACGGATCCTAAAGGATCGCTGTTCCCATTCAACCCGTCCGACTCGGTGTCAGACCAACGAATGGGTCTGATTTTGCACAATGTCCGCAGTGTAAAGACAACGCTTTTTGCTGAGGGTGGCGCTGGCGTCCCCGTGCATCCTGCCCTTATCTCGGTCACCTGACACCGCCGACATTTAAGACCAGTTTGGGGCAGAAAGCCATTACTGCCCCGTTCCCGGGGCTAAAACAGAAAACGCTTAAACGTCGGCGTCGTATCTAAACAGGTGCTCTGTCATTCGGAACCCGGGTTCTCAGGGCCTGCCGTTTGCACCCCATTTCATCCTCCACGCTTTAAATCCGCTGCCGGCTCACTGTTTGAATATCAGACCAATCACAGACCCAACCCCCCCCCCCCCCGAGCTTCTCATTGGTATCAGTGTGTGATATACATTACATTATTTTAAATCCTAAAATACAGATTCATATAAACAGAGATCAGCACTAAACCTGTTACCCTGTTTACAAACTGTCTTCTGCAATTTGGACACTAGAGGGCAGTGTGATGGTTAGAGAAACCGGAATCCTGTTACTCAGCCATCGGCGTTCACTTTATCAGCATGTTCTCCTCTCAGCGCTGGGAATTCCCGGTTCGAATCCCAATCTGGGTGGAGTTTCCATGTTCTCCCCGTGTCCACGTGGGTTTCCTCCGGGTTCTCCGGTTTCCTCCCACAGTCCAAAAACATGGATTCAAGGTCAATTGAATTCTCCAAATTGCCCCATTTAGAGTGTGTTTGTGTAAGTGTGTACCCAGTGATACATTGCCCCCCTGTCCTGAGTGTATCTGCCCGAAACGTTCTTCCTAGATGGGCATGGAGAACCCCCCCCCCCCCACTGTGATCCTAGTAGAGGATAGAGCTATTAAGATAATGAATGAATAATTCAAGCACGGCTCGGTGGCTTAGTGGTTTAGCATGTTCTCCTCTCAGCGCTCCTCATGTTCTCCTCTCAGCGCTGGGGATTCCCGGTTCGAATCCCAATCTGGGTGGAGTTTGCATGTTCTCCCCGTGTCCGCGTGGGTTTCCTCCGGGTTCTCCGGTTTCCTCCCACAGTCCAAAAACATGGATCAAGGTGAATCGAATTCTCCAAATTGCCCCATATAGAGTGTGTTTGAGTGGGTGAGTGTGTGCCCAGTGATAGATTGGCGCCCTGTCCTGGGTCTATCTGCCCAGCGCCCGAGACGTTCTCCCCTGGATGAGCATGGGGAACCCCACCGCGACCCTAATAGAGGATAAAGCTATTAATATAATGGATAGATGAATCACAGCATTAAAGGTAGAATTCATTCATTCATTCTATTAGGGTCGCGGTGGGGTTCCCCATGCCCATCCAGGCGCTGGGCAGATACACCCAGGACAGGGCGCCAATCCATCGCTGGGCACACACTCACTCACACAGACACACTCTATATGGGGCAATTTGGCGAATTCAATTGACTTGATCCATGTTTTTGGACTGTGGGAGGAAACCGGAGAACCCGGAGGAAACCCACGCAGACACGGGGAGAACATGGAAACTCCACCCAGATGGGGATTCGAACCGGGAATCCCCAGCGCTGAGAGGCGAACGTGCTAAACCACTAAGCCACCGTGTCGCCCCAGAGGTAGAATTAATATTCCTAATTAAAATTTTAATATTCAATGAGAAGCACCGCCTTCTAATAAGGTGCTCGTTTGAAAAACGTATAAGTTTGTGGGTTCGAATCCCGGGTCACCTTGAGCCCCCTGCTCCAGTGTCGATTAAAAACGACCGAAAACTTCCCCTTTAATATAGCGAAGGGCCTCGAGCCCAAAGACAAGAAAGAGCATTTCCATATTTGGAACCCCCACGCCCCCCGGGGTCATCGCTGGCCCGGCGGGGCAGGAGCTCGGGCTTGTTTACGTTTCTTTAGCCGGGTCTTTAAAGCGGGGGGGGGGGGGGGGGGGCATGTTTGCATAGGCTGAAAGGATCGGTTATTCAGCAGCAACGGGTCCATTATGATTACAATGACTTAAGATAACGACGGCAGATAGAGGCCGCGCTAACGAGCGTGTAATGAGGCCGGCCCGTCGCTGACCCGCTGACACCCGCGGCTTCAGACAACTCGCCTTCACAGTGTGTGTGTGTGTGTGTGTGTGTGTGTGTGTGTGTGTGTGTGTGTGTGTG